>JAKUCM010009217.1:0-14670 GCA_023374145.1 Lepidium sativum | reverse complement strand
TGATTTTCCCAGTACTCTTCCTTTAATTTTCCACCAAGTCTCCCTACCTGCCGAAAGATTTCAGTTACCGCAATGGCATATGATGGTGCAACCCCTCTATTTTCATATCGTCATACTTGGGTTGTTTTGGTTTGGACGGTTGGACTAAAGTAATATGATGTGAAATGAGAAGTTTCCTCAATTAGACTTCCTGCAATGATCGATCCTTCCACTTTTGCTTGATTTTTTACCTTCCTTTTAAGATGTCCCATGAATCGCTCAAACGTGTACATCCATCTAAATTGAACGAGCCCACCAAAAGCTACTTCTTGTGGTAGGTGGATTGTAAGATGTTCCATCACGTCAAAAAATGGAGGAGGAAAGATATTTTCCAAGTTACATAGCAACACTGGAATGTTACTTTCTAATTGAGCTATGCCATCCACTGTTAGTGTTCGTGTATAAAGATCCCTAAAAAATCATCTGATCTCTACAAATCAGATAAATCACTTTTATAAGTAAACCACTTTTATAATTACTACAATTAGACAAATCAAAACTATAAAAACAATTACCGGCAATTGATTCATGGACAGTAGTCGGTACAAGCTCAAGTAATGCAAAAGGAAGTAGTCGCTGCATGAATACATGAAAACCGTGACTCTTTATACCATATTTTTTTCCCTTGCTCTATACACCTTGAAAAATTGGACACGTAACCATCCGGAAACTTTACATCCGAAGAAATCCAACTAAAAAATGTCTGTTTAGGTTCTCCTGACAACCAGAATATTGGAAGCGGTTGTTCGCCATCCCTGGTGATATGAAATTTGAGTCTTGCACAAATTTCAGCTAAGTCCAACCTTGCTTTGAGATTATCTTTAATCTTGCCCTGCAAATTTAAAATCGTGTTCATAATGTTGTCAAAAAAGTTTTTAACAATGTGCATCACATCTAGATTGTGTCGTAGTAAGAGATCTTTCCAATATGAGAGTTCCCAAAAGATACTCTTCGTGTGCCAATTGTGAGAATCACCATATCCGTCAAGCATGTTTCCTAGAATGTGCCAGTTGCCCCCACGTTCACATGTTTCATGCGCACCATAATGATCAATTTGCTCCAACATTTCACTGCCTGACATGTGTGTTGGGGGAGGAACACGCACAACCTTTTTTTTCTTGAACAATTTCTTGTTCTGTTTGTATGGATGATGCATGGAGAGAAACTGAAGACGACAATCGAACCAACATGATTTCTTGTCATGCTTTAATTGAAATGCATAAGACCAGCCCATACAATATTGACAAGATAACCTTTCATGTGTCGTCCATCCTGATAACATTGTCCACAATAAAACTGCGTGCATATTGAAATTCTGCTTCTGCGAGTAATTGAATGTGCAAATACCTCTATACCATAACTATTTCAGCTTGTGAATCAGAGGTTAGAGGAACACATCGAGGGAACGCTTAGGATGGCTAGGGCCTGACACTAGAATAGTCATAAACAAAAATTTGCTTCGCATGCACATATCAAGTGGAAGATTATATGGCGTCAATATGACAGGCCATAAAGAATATTGGCTACCAAATAAACCAAATGAGCTAAATCCATCAATGCATAAAACGAGATAAACATTCCTAGACTCTTTAGAAAAGTTAGAATGTTATGTTTGAAAATGTTTTCAAGCCTTTGCATCTGACAAATGTGTAACCTCCCCATCATTTACTTTATGTTCGGCATGCCATCTCATTGCAGAAGATGTCCTCTTTGATTGATATGATCGTTTCAATCTATCAGTGATTGGCAGGTACCACATACGTTTGTATGGGACACGCGTTGTTCCCTTTGTTGCTTGGTATCTTGGCTTCCCACAAAAACGGCATTCCTGCAACTTATCATCCTCTTTCCAGACAATTATGCAATTGTCACTCCAAACATCAATCATTTATGATGGTAATCCTAGACCCGCAACTACCTTCTCCATTTCATAATAACTCTCAGCAGAATTATTATCTTCTGGCAAATAGTCTTTAAGCACATCAGCAAATTGATTCATACTTCTCTCACTTATGTTTCCTTCACTTTTAATAGACATCAATCTAGATGTTAATGATAGTTTAGATAGACCATCTATACATTCCTCATATATGGGTTGATTTGTAGCATCTAGCATATCATAAAATTGTTTTGTTTTCGCGTTAGGTTCTTCAATACTATTTTCAACGACACCAGAAATATTACCATGATATGCATTTGTAACCATATCATGAAACATATTTCCTTCTAGATGAACATAGTTTTCAAACATACTACTGCCGTAATTATAATTAGCATTACCATGACTAGGTAGATCATTAATATGAAAACCAGATATAATAGTTTGGAATAAATCCTCTATTATATACGTGTCTTTTCACCATATCGATATTCAAATATTTTTTGTTCCCACATTTTATACATGGATAAAAGATGTTACCGTCATTTGGAGTATATGGGTTATTTGCTGCCGGATTTATAAATGCTCGCAACCCATCTCTGAACTCCTTTGTCACTTCTCCGAATTCCATATCCCTTCGATTATACATTCATCATCGTAATACAAACACTTCATGTTCTGACGTCATTTGTTTTATCAAGATAAATATTTTACTGAAATATATATTTGTCTCTAGAATATTTTTTTTGTCAACCGAAATTTTTTCTCACTAGTTTCTCTCTCTTATTACTTCTAATTTGGTGGCAACATACATTCTCATGGTGGAGTATTTATAGGGAAAAACAATAATTCCGCTACAGAATTGCGATGTCGCAAAGGTCAACCGCAAGAACAACTCGAAGATGTCACAAACATGCAATAGAATGGCTGTCTTGCAAGAACATCGCATGTTTGTGATGCTTTTGCGACATATTTCTAGGTGTCGCAAGAGCGTCGCAATGGAATTGCAATTACCTCGCAATTTTGCAACATTTTCTCCGTGTCACATGTTTTCTACACTCTTGTGAGGTAAAATTTTGCATTGCGACATCGTTGCAAAGGAAAACCAATTTTGTGACAAAAATTTGGCTTCGCAAATTTCTATCGCAAACGGTATGTTTTCTTGTAGTGACGTATATAGCTCAACGATCTTGACCATTATGTTAATTAAATATTTTTATATTTTGGTTGTAAACTTCTACATTTATTTATGGGTGATTAGCTAGAATACTCCATATTAATATTAAAATAATTCAAATACTTCAAAATAATACATAATTACTCAAATACTTTTATAAAATTCTAATTGTTTTGTCCTTTTTATATGTGTAAACAAAAAATTAATAACGAAAATACCATTAATGAAATATGTTATGTCAGCGCGTTTTGCACGACTAAGTTTTCCATGCTAAAAACTTTCAGTTTGATAACGTTGATAGAATTTAGTAGATTTTGGACCATGTGTAGCAGATTTTGACAGAATTATCTTCATAGTTTAGCAGAATTAGTAATGACAGTGTGGCATGCTTTAGTAAACTTTGTACTCCTATATGACAAATTTTGGTAGAATTATGTCTTATAGCTTGGTATACTTTAGTTTGATAAATTTTGTATACTCTATAGTAGATTTTGATAGAATTACATTTGGTAGTATTTTGTTATATACCCTAGGACCTCAAGTTGCTACTAGTTAGGACATCGAATTGTGTATAAACCATAGACTGTATAAATATTAATAAAGTCAAATTAATCTCTAATATCAACCAATGCGTTCCCACCCACTATATATATATGTGTTATATGTATACTAATAAAATGTAATCAAGTCGTTAGTTATGAACTTTTAATTAAACCCGTTGACTTCAGTTGTCCACTTTATACTAAGTCAACCAAACAGGTTTGAACAAAATTAGGTGTCGAATCTTCTTTCGAAATATGAGCTGTGCAAACTCAATAAGTCAAGTCAACTAGCTAGTTATCGACATCCTTTCGTTTCATCTCTATATTATGTATGTCTGCATGTAATCAACTTAATTAGCTCGTTGACAGAATGGCAAGGCTTCTTCTTCTCATCACTCTCTTCTCTCTCTCAACCACAATCCTTTTGCTTGCAGAAAGTACGGAAATATTATGATAAGGCTCTACCAACATTAATTTTGTTTTCATTTTGACGTAATTCAATTATGTTTACCTCATACATCGTTTTTTCTTTGTTTGTTCCACATTAGGCATAAGTATCGACTGTGGATCAACGGGATCTTACGTGGACAGAAACAATGTAACATGGGTTGGAGATAAAGGCTTCGTTACCACCGGCAAGCCCATTAAGATTCCTGATGTAGTCACAAAACCGATCAACACTCTCCGGTACTTCCCAGCCGGTGAAATCAACTGCTACACCAACATCCCGGCGACAAAAGGACGGAACAATGTCGTGAGGACAAAGTTTTACTATCAAAACTACGACGGCAATCTCTGGCCCCCGTCTTTCGAGGTGATTTATGATTGGAAACACTTTGATTCTGTTGTAATTGCTGAGTCATTGGTCAACGATGAGGAATCATTCTATTTCTCGGAAGTGATATTTGCTCCGGAGAATGATAAAATCAGTGTATGCCTCTTTCGTATGTCTCCATCTGAAAACCCTTTTATATCGTCCATTGAAGTTTCTCGTATCGACGATGGCATGTACAACGATCTTGGTCCTAACGAAGGTCTTATTCTCCAAGAAAGAGTTCCTTACGGTTACAATAAGCTCATAAGGTATAGAAGAAAGGTCCTGAAATTTTATATATGTGCATCTAATGATCGTAAAAGTTTTGATGTCGTTTTAATTTTACTAATCAAATTTATTGGAAGTTTACTATAGCTATCCGTTAGACCCACACGGTAAGCTATGGTCATTGTCAGGGTCCCAATACAACCCTGTACTTTCTGATCTAACAACATCAGCCCCATCCATAGACAGTACCCAGGCGTCAAACAAGCCGCCACCGATTGTTAAACCGAAAGCATTGTCACGAAATGACTTAATACTCTCTCATCTAAATCTACCCTCAGCCGGTGTACCGCTATACTTGGCTCTTTACTTCTCAGAGCCTCAAAGTCTAGGTCGGATACAGAGACGGTCGTTTCAGATTTTCTTGAACAACACGCAAGTGGATTCGGGTACCATCGTGCCTGTGTTTGGGAAAGCAACTCAAATTGTTCTGAGAGATGTAGTGGCCACGTCGAGGTCCCAGATATTGGTAAATAACCAAACTCAATATCTATTTATAACGGTAAAGAATAAAGATTCACTAGCAAAAACCCGAGCAGCAAGTAGTAGGTACTCAAATCTATACATACATTTACTTTTATTTTTACTTTTTTATTTGTTTTTCTATTTTTTTGATAAAATGTAAATATTTCATTAGAATGGAACTTTTCAAGAGTTAAATGAGGTGAGGTAAAACCTACAAGTTTTGCCCCATGAAAAGTAAATATAAAAATCATGGAAGCAAATAAAGCAATCAGTCTATCAATATGAACAATAGCAGTGATGCCTTCGGAATCGATGAAGTGATAAACGATAGAGGTTATCTAAATGATAACAACCTAAGGTAGAAAGTAAAATGATGGCAAGAGAGAATGGTCGACGAAGTGTATGAAAACTTTTCACCGATGACCCGAGAACTTGAACCGTCAACAGCTGCGCTGCAGGAGCAACGCCCAGACTCTGATTTCTTTCACGCCAAGTGTGAGTTGCTCTGTAGCTATTTATAGGATTGATTAAACTCGATCCATAACCTGAAACCTACTTCCTAAAATCTATTTTAGTCTACTAATTGTAGAGGAGAATGATCGAACCTTTATGCCATAATTGTTAGTTGATTATTCCTAACCACTCTACTCCTAACCACTAAAAAAAAAACCAACCGTCAATAAGCGAAGGTATTTTCCGACCGGTACTGACCGTTTAGGTAAATCCGACCGTGATTGACGGCTAACCGTTAAAAATAAATAACACGTTCTGCATATGTTTTTTTAAGAGTTCGAATGTAGGTGAAATGGTCAGAAACGGTCGGTATGTTTTGCGAATCCGGTCAGAAACCGTCGGGTAATTGTAATATATATTTTCAACAACTTCAATTTGTTTTCCTTAGGCTAAAC
Organism: Lepidium sativum; assembly: GCA_023374145.1. NCBI lineage: Eukaryota > Viridiplantae > Streptophyta > Magnoliopsida > Brassicales > Brassicaceae > Lepidium > Lepidium sativum. The sequence goes on along the minus strand of JAKUCM010009217.1, from coordinate 8,561 downwards.
ACGGGGAAAAAACTGTCATTTCGTTTTCCTTATACTAAACACAAAAAAGCCCATAATGTCAAAGATTCATTTCCGTTCATGGATGGATCAAGAAAGAATGGATCCAGAAACAGGGTTACTTACCGACGAGTATGCGGAAGGACTCAAGCAGTTTATGGAGTTCGCCGGAAATCAAAGTCTGACGCGAGAAACAGGTAAGATGTATTGTCCCTGTACCAAATACCAGAATATGAGATTTATAGCTGTAAAACAAGTATGGATGCATTTATTCACGGGTATAAAGTATGGTACTCGCATGGGGAGGACGCATCAATGGTTAACTTTGCTAGTACTAGTGCACAAATAGATTTTGGTTTAGGGGCGGAAACAAATGATCATGAAAGAGTAGAACCTATGGGTAGTGGTGGGTGTACTGGGGAACAAAGGGAAGGTTGTGTGGGTGAAGAATATACTGTAGAGGTGGAGAACAATGTCGGGACACTTCAGATGGTGAACGATTCATTTAGAGAGAATATTCCAGCATTCGAGGAGGGTAGAATAAGAGGAGAAGAACCTAACCTGGAAGCACAAAGATTTTTTGATATGATAGAGGCAGCGAAGAAGCCTTTGTATAGTGGGTGTGACGATGATGTATCTCCGTTATCAACTGCAACTGACTTGATGAATATCAAGACAGATTACAATTTAGCTGAGACATGCGTTGATGCTATTGCTAATTTGTTAGGAGGAGTCTCCCGAAAGATAATATTGCGTCTGGTTCGTACACAGAGGTTCAGAAATTGGTTGCAGGCCTTGGATTACCTTATGAAATGATAGATGTTTGTATTGATAATTGTATGATATATTGGAGAGCGGATTCAGATGCACGGAAATGTCGATTATGTGGTAAACCTCGTTTCGTGGAAAGTAGCGGAAGAGGACGCGTGCCACACAAACACATGTGGTATTTACCTCTAGGCGATAGGTTGAAGAGATTATATCAGTCAGAACGTACAGCGGCAGCAATGCGCTTGCATGGCGAACATAATTCACAAGGGGAGATTACGCACCCTTTAGATGCAAAGGCGTGGAAGTATTTTCAGTCAAAATATCCAGATTTTGCTGGGGAAAAGAGGAATGTATATCTCGGCACAGTGTGGTCGGTTCTCGTCGGTTTATTACCGACGGTAATTGACCCCCTTTTCCTTCCGTTTTTGACAGCACATCATCGACGGGTATCGACAGCATTTTCCGAGTACTATTGACCGTTGTTTCTCGACCGTTTATGACAGGACATTTCCGACCACTATTGACCGAAGTTTTTTTGTTGGAAATTTCCCGCGCCAACCGACCAAAATTGTGTTTCCGACCATCTCAAACCCACAACTCGAAGCCGTCAATACTCGTCGAATTAGGGTTGTTTCCTACCGTTATTGACCGGTTTTTTGGTCAGATCTCGCTTACATTTCTTGTAGTATCTTTCTCCTCTTTTTTCTTTCCATCGATCGTTACCCACTCTATAGCCGGTAAGTATACTCCTTTATGAATCGATCATATTATTTAGGATTCATGAAGTATTTTGGGTTTTAATTGACTCGTATAATGATCAATTTTAAATTTATTTCTTAGCTCAATTAGATTAACTTAGTAAGTCTTGGATTTAGCCTTACTTCGGATTCATCCACAAGATGTAAGGAGTTTTGTTTAGAGTTTTTTTTGTTATCAATTAAAATCGATAAGATTCATTCTGTAATCCAATTTCTATCATGCAAAATTACACAACTATCTGCATAATTGGATATTTAATTAGTTGATTTGTAACTGAATGCATTTTCCTAGAGTTTGTAGTTTTTCTTTTCTTTTTGCATTATCCCATCATCCCACTCAAAAATAAAAATCGAACCTTGGTGTCTAATGTACTTGTAAGAGAATATTACTACTGAACCACCAGTATTCGGTATAATTTATCTATGTGATGCGGTGGATGATAAAATGTTTTAAAAACTAGAATTTTCTTATGTTCTGATCAGAAGATCAATAAATGGGCCTTGTGCACTTATACCAAAACCCATCTCACATAAAGCTATAATGTATTAATTCTTAATAGATCATTATTTGAGATTGTTTTATAGTACAAACAATGGAGTGACTTTATTTTATTGCTCATTGTTTTTATTTGGTAGGTATACATCATCATTCGATTTCAAAATTGGATAAGCAAAACGAATTTTTAGGAAAAAATACATATCACTGCGTTATCTTTAGGTATCAGTATTATACCATCATGCATACATGATTGATTTCAGGCGTAAACATAGACTGTGGAACCTCATTGTCGGGTGAAGACGACAACAACATAAAATGGGTCGGAGACAAAGACTCCATCACATCCGGAGAGTCGGCCACGGTTTCGTCCACCAACGTAGAGAAATATCTCACCACACTTCGGTACTTTCCCAAAGGCGACTCCAATTGCTACTCCAACATTCCGGTTACAAAAGGCATAAAAGTGCTTTTACTATGGGAACTACGATGGGAAGTCCTCATCCCCAGGCTTTAGCGTAGTGTTCGAAGGGAAATACCGACACACCGTCTCCATATCCTTAGCGTTCAAACCTGACTTTTTGGAGCTTATCGTTGCTCCAGCCAGTGGAGAGACCAGTGTTTGTTCTGTGCGTAACTCATCATCATCCAACCCTTTTGTATCTTCCATTGAAGTTGTTGAGTTAGACAATGGCATGTACGATGAGCTCAGTTCTGGTGAAGCTTTATTTTACCAACAGAGAGTTGCGTATGGCCTCACAACAGATATTTGAGGACGAAGTTGGCTTGTTGATCTGGACCAGAGATCAATACGAAATTATTAATCATTTCTATTTGGCTACTAGATATCTGAATCTGAACTACATTTGGTTCTCAGGAGATTGATTTGGGTTTCAGCTCATACTCCTCCTTAGTTAGGAAAAAATGTATCATAAACATGATATGAGACTTTTAGATTTGTGTCTGATAACCAAAACAAATATGAGTGTTTAATTTATTTAAAAAGGAAACAACAATTTTTGGCAGTGTAATCAAGGTAATATTTTAAAGGGTGATTTGCTAGATTAAAGTGAAAGTAAGTGTTAATTATTTAAATAAAGAAAATGTTTGAAAATTAGTATTATAGTTTTTTTAATTTTATATATATTATTTTTCTCTTTTTTAATGAGTAAAGAAAAAACATATTTACGAAAATACCATTTATGAAATCTACGATGTAAGCGATCAACTCTACTACACTAACGGAGTACGATGTAGTAGAGTTAAAGTGTGTTTAGTAGAGTTGACATGAATTAAAAGTCGTGTATAGTAAAGTTAGAATTTATGCGAAGTAGAGTTGATTTTCGCGTTTTAATCAACTATACTACACTAACGGAGTGCAACGTAATCGAGTTAAAGTGTGTTTACTAGAGTTGACATTAATTAAAAGTCGTGTATAGTAGAGTTAGAATTTATGCGTAGTAGAGTTGTTTTTCGCGCTTTAATCAACTCTACTACACTAGCGGAGTGCAACGTAGTAGAGTTAAAGTGTGTTTAGTAAAGTTGACATGAATTAAAAGTCGTGTATAGTAGAGTTAGAATTTACGCATAGTAGAGTTGATTTTTGTGCTTTAATCAACTCTAATACACTAACGGAGTGCAACGTAGTAGAGTTTAAGTGTGTATAGTAGACTTGACATGAATTAGAAGTTGTGTATAGTAGAGTTAGAATTTATGCGTAATAGAGTTGATTTTCGCGCTTTAATCAACTATACTAGAGTAACATAGTAGAGTTTAAGTGCATGTAGTATAATTGAGTTGTGAAAAAAATATGTGCATGATAGAGTTAAGAAGTTTAACTAGTGATAGAGTTAAAAAGTGTTTAGTAGAGTTTCTGACCTTTGTAGTAGAGTTGATTTTGAAAATCTAGCCTATGTCCGTAGTAGAGTTTAAATTACGAATTTATCCTTCATTTATTAGCTTATATTCCGCGCACATAACTGCTTCCTCCATAAATGACGCCATTGTAGCTTTCTTCAAGCTCTTTTTCTTCTTCCAAGGTCCTTCATTGTAGTATTTATTGGCTTTTTTATTGTTTGGATCTATGGATTAAATCATTTTGGTTTGTGGGATTTGGAGTTCTAAAGAAAGTCGGTGGATTTTTCGGTGGACCAGTCCTATGGATGTTGGATCATAGGCGTTGGTGAAGATTTAAGGCTCGAAGATGGTTTATGCTGATTTTGTTTTGGATCAACAATGTCATGAGGTAAAACTAAGCTACATGCAAAATGTAGTCATTCATTCACTATCACAAGATACTCCCCTTGTAATTGTAAGTAACAAAAGACAATTGCAAGTTTTTGTGCAACAATTTCGTAAAGAAGCAATGCGTCTATGTGTCGAGATTTCCACTAGATCTCGTGTTTCAGCGAGTTTCCCTGAAAAAAGGTAACGGTGACGAGAAATTTCATTGTAAGTGGGAGAACTATGATGCCTCGTATAATAGAGTTGACCCTTGGTGTAATAGAGTTGATCCTTCGTCTAGTAAAGATGGCCCTTCTAGTAAAGTTGGTCAAAAGTGTGGTGTAGTTGATCTAGTGTTTAGTAAAGGTGGACCAAACATTGAGCGTATCCCGAAAAATGTAAAACATTACACTTAACATGCTGAGAACGAAGATACGAAATTCAGATTCGACTGTTGCGATGATATGGATGGCGCAAGCTCAGATGATGAAAATTATATCAGTGTTTGTATAAAATCAAAGGAAGAAGAGAAGAAAAACTTCACGGAGAAAGCAATGAGGTTGAATTTGAAGGCTGATTATTTGGACATATAAATGTCAGCATTAGCATTCGTTGATGAGAAACGATACTCATCAAAAAAAGACCTCATGAAGAAGCTAAAGATTTTCTCTGTCTTACTGAGGTTTGACTTCGATGTTGTGGCTTCATCGAAGACAGTGTTGGATGTCAAATGTTGGGTAGCAAACTGTCAGGGGAAGTGTGAGCTTCACCTATTGACGATAGTGGTTGTTTCTTTGTCTGGAAGTATAGGGGAGAACATAGTTGTTCTGTTACAGAGAGATTAGGTTGTGCACGACAAGCGTCTACTGAAGTCTTAGGACGATTATACATGGAATTTATAGGTGGAATTAGGCCATTTGATCTTCTTTGACACGTTGTTGATTCAATGAACAAGCGATTCGGTCTAAACATACAAACTTCATATAACGTAATTCGTCATGGTGGAGTTGATATTCCTTGTAGTAGAGTTAAGTGTCGGTATGGTGGAGTTAATTTATACATAGTAGAGTTAATGTGGAAGTATTAGAGTTAATCGTCCTTGTAGTGGAGTTAATGTAGTCACGGTGGAGTTGAGTTAGTCTGTAGTAGAGTTAATTCCTTATAGTGGAGTTAAGGTGGAAAGAGTAGAGTTAATCTTCCTTGTAGTGGAGTTAATGTAGTGAGTTAAACTTGTATAATAGAGTTAGACGTCGGTATGGTGGAGTTAATTTTTACGTGGTAAAGTTAATGTGGAAATGGTAGAGTTAAGTGTCCTTGTAGTAGAGTTAAATGTCCTCATAGTGGAGTAAAACGTCCTTCATAGTAGAGTTAACGTCGTCATAACTACAATATATGCAGTTGAAGTATTGGAAAGCACACCATACTCTAAGCCAGCACGAGCCCTAGTTACATGCACTTCTAAAAGTAGTTTCCAAGAACTTCTGTCGTACTTGTTTGCTATTAGAAGAGCGAATCTCAGAACCCTAATAAGGCTTGAAGTAGACGGGCAAGACAGGTTCAAGTTTTTATTCATAGCATTTGATGCAAGTATTAGGGGTTTTTCGTGCATAAGGAAGGTTGTTGTTGTTGATGGTACCTTTTTGGAAGGGAACTATAAAGGTACTTTACTAACTGATACCATGCAAGACGGTAACTTCAATATATTTCTTATGGCTTTGGGTGTGGTTGATACCGAGAATAACAAATCTTGGGTATGATTTTTAAGACAACTCAACCGTGTTACCACTGATGGCAGAGAACTTGTCATCATATCAGATAGGCATAAATCCATTGCTAAAGTCATAAAGAATGTGTACCCACTTTATTCTCGGGGTATTTGCACCTACCACCTACGTAAGAACATTTTATCAGAATTTAGAGGGGAAGAGCCTTTTAAGTTGTTCAAGAAAGTTTCCACTGCATTTAAGGTTGATGAGTTCAACGCTATATTTGTTCAGATTCAGGCGTTAGATCCAAAGTTTCATGCGTACTTGATAAAAGCTGACGTGCAGGTGTGGAGTCAATTTTAGTTTCCCGGAAACAGATACAATTTCACGACGTTGAACATTGCAAAATCAATAAACTATGCCTTATTAGAGGCCAGAACTTTCCCCATTATGCAGCTTATAGATGCTATTAGGGCAATGTTAACACGTTGGGTCACGAAAAGGGAAACAAAGATCACTCTCACGTCTACTGTCCTAACACCATCTGTTGAAAAACTCCTAAAGGTAGAGTTAACTCATATGTAGTGGAGTTAACACTCGTGTAGTAGAGTTAGCACTGGTGTTAATTTATTCGTAGTAGAGTTAACCCGTACGTAGTGGAGTTAACACTCGCGTAATAGAGTTAGCACTACCATTTATTCATTCGTAGTAGAGTTAACCCCTTTGTATTGGAATTAACACTTGTGTGGTAGAGTTAACACTAACTTAGTAGCGTTTATCTTCCCATAATAGAGTTTGTTTCAGTCTTCACTAGTAGAGTTAACCCCAGTAGTGGAGTTAACACTCGTGTAGTAGGGTTAACACTGCCTTAGTTGAATTAATTTCTTCGTAGTATAGTTGAAATTTTATTTGTTAAATGATAGACAAGGGTCAAAAAAGCTAGACAGTACAATGTGCAGGACATAGACGAACACAAGGCTATTGTTACACGATCTGAATCTTCTCATTTGGTCAATTCGACTGAGAAGACGTGTTCTTGCAAGCGGTATAACGTCCAAAAAATCCCTTGTGTGCATGTCATTGCCGTTGCCGAAGCTTGGAGAAGGCCGACAATCGAACTTACCCATCCATACTAACACACAACCTTCCTGTACAACACATTCTCTAGTATTATTTTTCCTAGGGATGCTGCAATTCCTGTTCCGTTAAAAGTGAGCCAAAGAAATCACTGATAAAGAGCTAGTTCGAGTATTCACAACCTGTAAAACGTCCAAGGAAAGTTGCAGCTTGTTCTAAATGTAAGCAATTAGGTCACAATGCCAGTACAGGTAGTGAAAGCATTGATTCTTGAATAGTAGAGTTAAATCTTGTATTAGACTTTGTCCATTGAAGACATACTGCTTGACTAACCCAATGAGCTGAGGTTTGATCTCATAATCATTCATCTCAATAGCAGGAGGTCGGATAGTTGAGCGATTTCGATAGTAAGTAGGTGGAGTGTCCATGTCTCCTATCGCTCTGCGTTGAGAAGGCTCACGTACTCTCCTAATCTCATCCAACTCTCTCTGCAACTACTGTACCATTGTGGCCATGTCATGCAGATTGTGCGCTTGATTTCCTGGAGGATTCATATTTCTGGCTCTTCGGTTTTCTCTCTCAACTCTCGCAAGCTCCTGATTATCTAAATTGTATAGGTGTTCTGACCATTGACGTCTTGTCATACACCTGGAAAATAACAAAAACAAACAAAAAGAAGAACGTAAGTAACGATATAGACTTGAAACTGTGAACAGAAAATCGAAAGGCAACTATTGGTTCCTCGGCAACGGCGCCAAAAACTTGATACTACGAGTTTTAACCCTATATCCTACTGCAAGTGCACAACAAACGAAATAGTATTTAGGGATCGAATCCACGAAGAACCATGTTACACTCTCAATTCCAATTGAATCACAAACTATATCAATCGAATAAATGAAGTGAATTCTAACAACTTAGATGTGAATGTAATCAAGTAATTAAAGAAATTGGATGTCGGGTATTCATTCGGGAGTTAGAATTCTTGTCAGGGAAACTATTCAGGAACTACTCTAATCTTATTCTCGGCTTGAACATAAGTAAAGATAAACCAACTCTCGTTGAATCTACCCCTCTATCGATAACCTAAATGTCCTAACTCTCGTTGGTTTCAAATTACAAATAGGCTTTATCGTTTGGGTTCAATTATCAATAATCCAACCTAGCATTAACTCTCGTTGGTAGTGAAGGAATTGTTCTTCTAATCTAGTTCTAGTTCTTAACAATCTTCCGGAAGGTTAACAACCTAAATTCATCGACTAGGTGACCAGACTAATCTATGCATTAGATTCGAGTATTAGAAGGAGAATCATCTACTCATCAATCCTATTTGTTCCCCAACAGTGAATTCTAAAACCCTAGAATCCCTAGATCCGATCTAAAATCTACTCAGACATAGAACAACAAATTTAGCAAGTCATGATAAACTGAAATTGAAATTGCATAAAGATATAATAAAAAGGATTCAGAAATTCTTCTCAAGTATGAAGAGATCTTCTTCCTAACTTACAAACTCTTAAAACTCTGTAAAAC
>JAKUCM010009216.1:0-14384 GCA_023374145.1 Lepidium sativum | reverse complement strand
CCTCCTGGTGTTGGTATAAGCCACAGAGCATCTGAGAGTACATGCTCTGGTAAGAGTCAGGGCAAAGGATGGTCTCGTTGGGACTTGTGTAATTGGTGTAAGGGTCAAAGGGTCTTTCTTTGAAATGGGAAGATTTATAGTAACTGGTTAAGACCGGACGAGCAGGAAGGCCTCCTGGAGTCTTTGATTCGGACTTGATGAACAAGAAATACATTCCTTTGCCGTTTTCAAGACCAGGAACATATTGGCTCATCACAGGCATCAAGAAACTATAGAGGAATGATCTTCTGTCTAGTTCATCTTCGATTGTTGGCATTAGCTTCCTCTCTCCACCAGATGTCCCAGAGCTGTCAGAGATAACATATAAACCCTTGTTAGTCTCTTAATTGTTCAGAAGTTCCATGAAAAGTTGTTTAAAGCTAGGATCTTTTGGTGTTTCTTAATCAATGATTTAAAAAAATTGTGAGACCCAAATGAAAAAATTTGAACTTTTTTGAAAAAACAACTGATGGGTAAGGCGAGAGAAAAACAGAACACTGAACAAAAACAGCATATCGAGAAAATGTAAATGACGAACCTGGTGAGAAACTCAGAGATGAGCTTAGAAGAGAGGATAGGAGATTTATCACCATTAGCGATCCTGTTGATCTCAGGCTGAATATCTTCGTAAGTTATAACCGGCATTACTTTTTTGAAAGTTTCTCGGTCAGTGCGACCATTAAGGTCGTGTCGTCTGAGATACTCCACGTCAGCATTGTGGGTCAAGATCTCCTCCAGGACTCGTCTCTGGACTTTATCAGCATTCGAGGTCAGTTCTTCAATCAACTGAAGCCTCATCTTGTTCTTTTCGTCAAGTGTTAGATCAGAAACCTCTAAAGACTCGTTTTTTGGTGCTTCAGGCATGGTTTTGGTTTCAAAGAGAAGAAGTTAGAGAAAAGATAAAACCGATAAGGAGTAGATAAGTTTGTGCGCTTTGGGAGTTTTTAGTGTGTGAGGAAGAAAGAAAGAGAAGGGTTGATATATATAGAGGAGAGGGAAGGTAAAAGTAGCAGTCATCATGTTCAATTCAGAAAGGTCAAGGGTATAGTTGTAATTTTACTTTCAGTTAATCCAGAAATTAAGTGAAAGCTTGCTATTTCTGCTTTTTAATTACACCATTAGTATGGTTTTTATTTTAAAATGATAAGATGTGAGTCCTTTATTGGTCAAAGACTCAAAATCTGTCTGGGTGCATAAAGGTCTTAAACCTAAATAAAGAAATCTCTAACTATATAATTCATACACTTTAACGTAAAAGAAAATATAAAAAACAAAAAAACAATACACTTTCTTGCCGTCTATTTCAAAAAAAATAATAGAAAAAATTTAAGTGCTGTATTTAGGATTATAGAGAACTAATACAATTAAAACAATATTTAATATATATATATTTTTATAATATAAGTTTAGTCTCATTAGATAAACTTATTTCACAAAATCTTTAGTAGTGTAAGTTTATTTTTTCTAATATTTATAATATAAAAATAATGATAAAGTATTTCATTTTGAAGATTTTTTTTCTTCAAAAATACTATTTTTTATAAAATTAAATCAAAGTTAAAAGGTAATTTTGAAAAAAAATACTGATTTATGGGACAATTAAATTATTTTTGTAATGTAACTAATCACAAATAAAATTTAATCAATTTTAGATTTAAATTTTTTTAGAAAAAACCAATAAAAAAAATCTAACATAATTCTCATTTCTCGCTAAAAATAATTGAATTTTTGAAAAAAAGAACATAAAAAAAAACTGATTTGTATAATACAAATCAAAAAAGTTATTATAATAAATAGATATTAAAAAAATAAAGGGTCGTATAAATATATTTATGTGAAGGGATATGCTATACATGAAGATTTAAGACTAAGCATATAATGTGGATTAACAAATAAAAGAAAAAGACGGCATATAATTGAGCTCACTTACCATAATTTTGTGAATATTTGAAGAGTGAACCACCGATTCATTTGCATTAAGAAAGTTTTCGAATTATGGATGCATACATAGATTTATACCTAAACTACTGAAATCACTTATTATACACATATTTGATTTCATTAACTATCTCAATCAGAATATTTTTATGTTTAGTAAATGATTAAACAAAAATTATCCATCCATTACAACAGGAGAGGAAGAAAATAGGTGCACGGATTTTATAACCGGTTGACCAAAACTAGAAACTGGCAATATCCGGTAAATCCGCAGTAATTTCGTACGAGTTGTCCCACCAGTTACCGGCAACAAACCTTTTTAACCCTTAAAATAAATAAAAATGAAACCATATCGCAAAACGGCGTAGTTTGAGAATGTGTATTGCGAGGGGACCAAACAGCTGGACTCCACACTTGATAGGTTGACACGTGTACGTGATTCTTACTCTTGTACTAGTTTCGTGCCTTGACGTTTTTTATTTTCCTAGCTTTTTTTTTTGTTGTGGGATTTTTTTTTTGTTCTGTTTCTAAACCTAACATCATTTAAATATGACAATGTTATTTTTTTGTTTTTGTTTTATACATATCTTAACGAATATGATATCATAATTTTTATGCCAGTGTATAGGATTAGCGAGTTCAAGTTTTAAACATTAAACAATGAATAAAATCGTGAGTAAGTAGTAATCATTTATATAAATCCGTTGAGCTTTATACGAGTTTCACGTTAATTGTGTTTTGAACAAACAAAAAAATAAAAGAGAGAAACTGAAATATCCAAAGATATGCGTTCACACCCAACAAAATGTTGAAATTGTACTCATTTAATTTACATGATCACATATTCGTATTTAAAACTATGTTCTTATCGGAATGTTCTAATGAACATTCTTGAAAAGCGGGCCAAATAAATCAAGTTATGAATGTACATAAAGAAGAATAACGTCTACGTAAGATGGGTTTTTTTCAGTTAACAAAAAAAGGTTCTGATTTTCAATTAAGATCGAAAACGATTTTCCAAAATTACAAACAAAAGTCTATTGAACATAAAATAGAATTGAAATGAAGGTGTAATCTATTTAATGGCTGAAACGAGGTCTAATCTGATAATGGTAAAAGAAAATCGGTGCCTAACAGATAAACATATACGTAGACACCGATATAACGTAAGACTCTTAAGTACTTCTTTGTCTTCTCGAGTCAAATACTTTGGTAAGTTTCTTGACTATATTGTGGTCTTTGTAATCCGAAGTCCAAAATTCTATGGTCAACTATCACATATTTCTTAGCTTTACGATTTATAAGTGAATATTCTTTTGAGAATTTTTGGTTTTTTTTCAGATATAATCCCAACATGCCACGCGGATATAATCCCCGCGCTAAAAATCAGGTGTAAGCAGGTGCACTATAGATGAAGATGTGTTAATACGTAGACACCGACAGTCACTAATACCTTTGACCGTTGAATTTTAATATCTCATATTTCCAAATGTCCTTAGCTTTTGTCTTTTTACTTTACCCTTAACCTTAACATTTATCAAAAATCAAAATCTTTCTTATATTCCATCCCTTCCAAAATATATAATGTTTTAACCTTTTTTTTTTGAAAATATAAAATAATTTCAACTTTCAAGAAAATATTTACTATATATTTTAATCTATTTTGGTCATTTATGTTCTATATATTTACTAATTGACTAAATAATTTTTATATAGATTAAAGATATATTTTTAGTTGGAAAAATCAAATATTAAATATTTTTTTAATTTGTTTGAAAAAGAAACGTTATATATTTTGGAACAAAATGAATAGCCGATTGACAAAATGTTTTGGTCAAATGGTTTGAATATCATTTATATTTTGAACTTGAATTTAATTTTAGAAAATTATATTTACTCTACAGGATATTATTAAAAGTTTGAGAATTTTGACTAGGAATATGATTTTAAAGTTGATGATAAAAAAAATTATAGTAAAGGGGTTCTCCTCTATATCTATTTTTTGATAAAATTAAATTATATTTATCAAGGAACTCATGATGGTTACATAATGTTTGAATAAACCAGAGCAACAGACGTACAAAAAAATTAAACAAGTCTGATACTTAGCCTAAATTTCTAGTTCTGAGGAGAGGTTAGTTGCCAAACCATTTGGAGAATAAACCTTTGCATTGCTTGGAGTGTTGTCTACTTCATAATGCAAGTATACTTGGTTAGTGTTTTCATCCAAATTTAGTTCCTGATAATTATGTAGTACGTGATAAAATTTGGATTTACATTATAGATCGGTATTTATTCATCTTGACAAAAATGCATTTTCCTTTTGGCATTGTTCTATATTGTCACATCCAATGAAAAACGAAAGCAAATTTAGGTATGTAACTATGTATATTGTAAAATAATGGATGACCATGCATGCAGATATTTAGATTTACTTACACATAATTATTTCGAATTGATGTATCAGATGAAAAAATAATGGACAAATAAATAAGTAAAGAAGTAAATATATACAAAATGGCAAGTAGTGGAAGTGAATAAAAATAATGGTGTTACAAACGTGCATGTGTTTTTTATGAAGCTTGAAGATAGCTTTATGGCTTGGTGTGAGGGTACAAGATAGATAGTATTTGCCTTTATTTGAGGTCATAATAATAGTTAAATAGTTACACTTTTGTTAATATCTAAGTACGTATTTAATTATTGAAACCGATAACGTGGTCCATATAGCTTCTTTGTATCTATCTTCCTTTTTAAAACCGAAAATACGTCTTCTTGTTTCCTTCAGTTTGTGTAATAATGCTGTCAAAGAGTTTCTTTTAAATTTGTATCAGATTCTTTTAGTTCACAAATCAGTTTACCTCAGTCTATTAAAAGTCTGTATATTGCACCTTTTTTTTAACTTCGTTCATCACTATAATAAAACTAATTTTTTTCGTTTCCGTGGTTAAACAATTTAGTTAATAGTAAATTCGATCTAAATGAAAAAGAAAACAGATTTAGTTTAGAAATTGACTTTGGACTATAAAATCAATCTAATTGTTGTTGACAAATTTTATTCTTATTTATTATAGTAGATGAACACTATTTTGGTAGTATAAAGTCGAAAAAATATTAATTAAAAAAATGTTTTTAACACTGCAAGCTAGAAAATAAACTTTATAAATCAAAAATAAAAAAAATCATAAAAAATAAAGTACTATACAAACTCTTTAATATTGTGAAATTTTGAATATTGTCTCCAAATGTTTTTCTGTCAAAAATATTATAACTACAGTAAGATTAATTGGTTGAAATGAATAAATGGACATTTATATAAGTTGATTGGTTATGGAAGCGGTTTAAGAAACCACATGAAAAATTAAGTGGTTACGCTTTAACAAAAGAGAAGAATTTTCAAGATTTGTTTCCCCTCAATTCCTCCTCTTTTTGATGAATCAAATCTACACTTAGTTAGCGAAATCATATTGGAACACTCCAATATGTAGATATTTGTGCATAATTTTAATATTATCCTTAAACTTTCTATAGCTCTTTGAGCTTAAGCATCGTGCTCATAATAGAGAGACATGTCATTAATGAAGGAACTATTGTTACCCACTCAACTATTTATTACTTCCTCCACTTCTGTGTAATATTTATACGTAAGAAAGGTTACATCGAAGTAGGACGGCTTATATGACGTATTACTATAATATAAAAATTTAAAATAAGAGATTTATAAATAAATTTAGACTAAATTAAATTTTATCAATCTAAAAATTACGAGAAAAATACATAAACATTATATATGTATAGAAAGAAAATAAAAAAGCTACAACATATACTAGCTATAGAAGCTATAAGAAATCGCAATTGAGTCGAAGCTTTTTATTATTTTTTGTGGTTGTGTATTAATTTGTGATCTAACCACAGTTTTTATAAAAGAACAATAATCAGTAAAATACAAGCTTCAAAACACCTCAAAATAGTTTGAACTTCCTAGTATATCGAAGTAGTTATAATCACATGCATAGAGGTAAACTTTAGATGATTAATTTGGTGTATTAAACCTATTTATGAGTATTAATGACATCATATCATGTAAACAATACATTATAAGCTATGTTTTATAGACATATGTTTTTTTTTTTGGAAACAAGTAACTTTAAATATTCTTATTTGATGTGATTTCATAGTATCATTAACATTGAGATAGATTGTTCGTGAGAAAAGTGAAAGTGTTCAAATCGATTAGACAAGTTGAGAAACATATTGTTGAAAATTGATCAAACAAGTTAATAAATAAATCGCTGAAAATTGATCAAACAACTTGAGAAACATATCACAGAAGATTGATCAAACATAAAATAAGTCCAAGACAAGTTGCTGCCAAGACAAGTTGTTATTTGAGATAAGAAACTGTTCAAGCCAAGAAGTTGTTATAGACAAGTGGTTGTATGAAGATGTTTTTGACAAGAAGTTGTTCAAGCCAAGAAGATGTTCTACACAAGTGATTGTCTTCAGTTGTTTTCAACAAGAAATTGTTGTGAACACGTAGTTGATAAGAACGAGTATTTGAGCTAAACAAAGATTTGATCAATACAAGAACTTGTTAAACACAAGATGTTAGTCGAAGACAAGTGGCTGTCTGAAGTCGTTCTCGACTATAAGTTGTGTGAAGACAAGTGGCTAACAGAAGACAAATTGTTGTATGAAGACAAGTGGTTTTGTGAAGAAAAATGTTTGTCTGAAGACAAATGGTTATGTGAAGGAAAGGGGTTGTTTGAAGACAAGTATCTAATACACAGATGATGTTGGTGAGCTGGAGACAGGGCTGGACGAGTCGCTAAGCTCGAGAGCGAGTTGGACGAGTTGTTGAGCCGGACAAGGAACATGTCAGCTAAAATGTCAAGTTAATTTTTTTAAGAAATGTCAATTATTATTTTGAAGAAAAGGGAAATGTTCCTTATCGAGAGATGCATGGACTCCAAACTACTTGACTGTAAAGAAGAAATAGAAAATTGTTTTAACTAGAGAATTTATATTTCTGGGAGATTTAGAAGATTTTAAGTCAAGCAGAAATAAAAACTTGTCTTAGTTTGAGGGTTTTCATTTCCGAGAGATTTGGGAGATTCTAGGTTAAGGTATTTGACCTATAAAAGGTCCTAGTGTGTGTAGAGGTCGTATAACACTTTGAGTTTTGAGAGAGAATTGTAACTTCATAAATATGCAAAAGAAAACAACGAAAATAAAGGTTATGATGACACACAGACATGACGACGTTACTTGCCCAGAGGAAATGACGACACCTTCATCTCTTAGAGTGAAAGTGACATAGATGACGATGACACGAGAAAGACTCTAAATAACTATGTAACTCATCTTCGTATTGTTGATTTTGATGAAGAAGAGGTGGTGACAATAGCAACGCCAGATTGTAAAGACAAAGATGATGAATTTGATGATGATCTTGGCATGTCTCCTGAAGAAGAATTAAGAATCGTTGTAATGAGGCTTCTGAAAGTTGAGAAAGCTAATCAGAATCTTGAGTCAAAAATTATCCTTGTTTGAAAATGTCAAGCGGCTGAAAACAGATTTAGACACAGAAAAAGAAAAGAAATATGAGCTCGAAAATTGGTTGGCTGAACAATTGTGCAATCTCAAGATGTTGAGCAAAAGAACAAAAATTCTTGACAATGTCATGTCATAAGGAATAACGAGCAATATCAGTTGGGGGTTGGGTTACTCAAAAGCAAAATCAAGTGGTAAAACAAAGTTTGTGAAAGCTGCAAAAGAAGTCGATAAAATCATAGAGCTTTGTGAGATACATACCAAGATAAAGGAGAAACATACAGTCTCAGAAGTCTGTAGAAAGCCAACCCTCATAAAAAAAACCTTTGAACAATCAACATCAACGAGCATACCTATGATGGTGACAACCAGAGCAATTCAAAGTGTAGGTACCAAATATAGAAGATTGGGAAATCAACACAGGGGTAACAACGAAAGAGTCGTTAATGCTAGATGATATGCCAGGAACACGTTGAGACAGAAAGTTGATTGTTGGTTTTGTGGAAAACATGGTCATATCAAAGATGAGTGTCACAACTATTTGAATAGAATCAAGGAAGCAATTAAGCATGAGAAAGTTTAGTTTGACATTAAGGCGAAGAATAGAATTTGGGTCCAAAAACATTATATTTAAAGACTTTCAATATTGTGACAAGAAAAGATCATGACACATGGGGAGCACACATGATAAGAGGTTGAAGTCGAAACACGATGAACAAATAACGACTAGGAGTAAGGTAAAAAGAAAGACTTAGTCTTGGAAAACGCACGCTTGTGGAATAAGTCAAAACACATGGGTATCTAGAAGAAACAACGTTGTGATGTACTGAACAATAACCCCATGTCTAACGATTCAAGACACATATGGTGCCATTCCCGGTAATCCATAAACACAAACATACGGTACATTTGTAAATAGTTGTTTGTGAATATTTGATTTTATTTTCAACTCATCAATTTTTGGAATTGATTGCGAGAAATTGAGAGTAATTGATCATATGGATACATGGGCCCAATCTGTAGAGTTATTCACCAAAACATTGGAATTGATCTGATTTTGTTGAACTAAACTTGTTTTTGGTATTTGTGAGTTTTGTGCTGATAGGAGGCAAGAACATGATCTGGAAAAGATGGCACAATTCTGAAAGATGAAGACTGATATAAGTTTTGATTGCATTTATGAAAAACAGCTGCTTGTCATGTCGTTATGTGTTGACCTTGTGCAAATGTTGTGTCATTATGAAGCAAGAGGTCAATGACCTGAGGAGGGCAACTAAATCAGCTGCTTGAGAAGTTAAGTGATGCCCCTGATATAGAGCTGTGTCACATCATGAACCAATGATGTTTATGGGAACACCAAGTTGAGCTCAAGTGATACTCGTGTTCCATTCAAGTATGTACAAGAAGGTGAACACTGAGTTAATAAATCAAACAATGATTTGATCCTTTCACGTGCATTCAAGTTTGTGTATCATCAACGATAAAAAAAAAATTCATTGATACACACAACTTTATGTCTCTCCAAAGGAAATTCCAGCTGCCTATTTTACAATGTCACGAACAGAGTACAGGAACAAGCACAAGATAAAGACATGCCTGGTGAAAGACTAGGTATATAACTCATATATGATCAAAATTCTCGATGATTAATATGCATTTTGTGCTTTAAGGATCCATGTTCATCTTGTCGATAATCAGCATATTTCAAGGTATTGGCTTAATAAATTTAATTTTCAAATGAACAAATTCTTAATATGTGTTCATATGATCAATAAACTCTCAGGGTCATTCAATCATTTATGAATCTCAATGATTTAGTGTTGCAGAAAAATTTATCTGGAATTGATTTAGGCGTAACAATTTGTGTTGCTCTATCTAAGTGATGATTTTTATGTGTGCACTAACTTGTTTGTTAAGTGTGCTAGGCGTGACCTTGACCATTCAGACCTTCAATGAATTGTTTCAGCATATATGTAAGGTTTATGGGTCACATGTGGCTATTCAGATACCATTCTTCTATTAAAACATGATCTTGTTTTTAACTTAGTTGTATATTCAAGCAGGGGGAGAAATGTTTGATTGAGGAGGAGTTTTTGTACAGGGGGAGATGTAGATGTAGTTTAACATATGTGGTTGATGCTAGATGAAATCCCTTTAGTGGTTCTCGTGTATCTTGTTTTGCATGCTTTCTCTAAGTGTGTTTCACAAACAAAAGCAAGAAGTGCTTGAGCATCAAACCAAGTTAAAAAGGGGGCGATTGAAGATGTTTGCATTCACATGGTGACAACATCAGAACATTATAAATCAACGAGCTGAAGTTGCAAATATCAACAAACTAAGGTTACAGAAGGTGAAGATATCATAATCAACTAATTGATAAGAACACATCAGGAATTAATGAGCTGGATTTCCACTAAAGAAAAAGATGTGTTTGATCATCACTCTGAGATCAAAAGAGGGGAGATTAAAAGTGTCTGTATCTATCAAATAACTCATTGATAAGATTAGCATAAAGTTTGCATTTTAACACTTATTTAATTATTTTTAACTCAGGTTTTTGATCATCACTCTAAGATAAAAAAGGGGGAGATTGAAAGTGTACGAATCGATCAAAAAAGTTGAGGAAGAGATCGCTGAAAATTAATCAGATAAGTTGACAAACAGATCGTTGAACATTGATCAGAAAACTTGAGGAACAGATTTCACAAGAATGATCAGACAAGTTGAGGAACATATCGTTGAAGATTGATCAAACAACTTGAGAAACATATCATTAAAGATTGATCAGACATTAAATGCGTCCAAGACAAGTTGCTGCCAAAACAAGTTGTTGTTCGAGACAAGAAGTTGTTCTTGACAAGTGGTTGTCTAAAGTTGTTCTCGACAAGAAGATGTTTTCCACAAGTGGTTGTTTGAAGTTGTTCACAACAAAAAAATTGTTGTGAACGCATAATTGAGAAAAATGATTTTTTGAGCTAAACTGAGAGTTGATCAATACAAGAACTTGTTAAACACAAGATGTTAGTCGAAGACAAGTGGCCGCCTTAAGTGTTTCTTGACAATAAGCTATGTGAAGACAAATAGCTAATAGAAGACAAATGGTTGTGTGAAGGCAAGTGGTTGTGTAAAGATAAATAGTTGTGTGAAGGAAATGGGCTATCTAAAGACAAGTATCTAATACACATATCATGTTGTTGAGCTAGACTAGTCGTTGAGCTAGAGAACGAGTTGGACGAGTCCCTGAGCTCGAGAACGAGTTGGACGAGTTGCTGAGCTGGCCGAGGAACAAATCATTTAAAATGTCAATTTTCCTTTTTGATGAAATGTCAATTTGTTGTTTTGAAGAAAAGAGAATTTTTCTTTATCGAGATATGCATCGACTCCAAGTCACTTGACTTTCAAGAAGAAATAGAAAATTGCTTTAACTAGAAAATTCTCATTTCTAGGAGATTTTGAGTATTATAGGTTAAAGTGTACGACAACAGGGAGCTGTCAACATAAACGACATATAAGTGTCAAGAAGAAATGAAAATTTGTCTTATCTTGAGATTTTATATTTCTGAGGAATTTGAGAGATTTTAGGTTAAGGTATTTGACCTATAAAAGATCTTAGGGTGTGTAGAGGCCGTCTAACACTTTGAGGTTTGAGAGAGAATTGTAACATCATAACGAACTAAATCGTTGTAAAAGAGAGTGTTCATGTTTGTGTCTTTTGGTTGTGCATCACAAAGATGATTAATGATTGATCGGAAAAATTGCTTAGACAAAATTATTAGGTTCTTTTAAAGAGAGAAAGAGTAAAACCAAAAACATAAAAATTGTAAGAATTATTTTATTTAAAATCTAGTGAAAATGTCATTTTACCGCGTTTCAAAAATGGTATAACAAATCTTTATTGTATTTTTTTTTTTTAAAGAAAATAAACTATTTACAGGAATCCCATATATCAAAAAAGTAAAGGGAATTGAGATGTTTGGTTTTATCCTTATCTTTAGACTATTTGAGAGGTAAATATTAAAGTAACCCACTTTTAAATAGAGCAAAAGCTCCGAGATTGAGAGAAATATTCACACTTTTGAGTTTTCTGTCTTCTCTCCTTTGTCGTCATTGCTCTGTTATTTATTTCTTGTTACTTATTTTTTCCTCCAAAAGTCATTTATAGTTTTACACAATTAAAAATACATATGGGGAAAGTGAATAACTTTTAGTTATATATCTCAAATGTCTCTTGAAAGTTGTCATATTTCATAACTTGAACCAAAATTAACTTAGATATAAGTGACAAACTTCTACTAAAAAGAAGACATAGAACGCAAACATGTAAATAAGATTGCAATAATTGTTAGGTTGAGTTTAATTATCTTATTTAGGTTAACTAGGATATCTTGCCGACGTCCAACTAATACTCAAATCATCGACAATTAACATATTTCTATATTTTCGAATAAGACCTAAAATATAATCATGTTTTTTTTGTCTAATCAAACATTAACAATTTACTTTCTCACACAAAAATCTAACTAATAATCGAAAATTTTATGACTTGCCTCAAATTACTCTTATCACCAACCTACCACTATTGTGTTTTAAATTTGAATGTTTAAGTTGAAGTTCTACTTATTGATGGCTAAGAAGATCATGGATTTGTATTGCAAAGTGGCCATTTTTTAATTAGTCACCACTGTTTTAGGGGATTTTTTGGCTCAACGTATTAAGGGGGTTTGTCTCTAAATTGCACTTATGTGTGCATATATATAAGCTATGTAGACATTTCATAAATACAAAGCTATTTATTATTTTGGTTAAAGGTATATTCATTGGTTTTAGGGGTCAAGTCTCCCTTTTTTATTTTAAAAATCAGTCTTTCGACTTTTAGTATGTTTTCTTTTCTCGCATGAGAAAGCGGTTGAGTCAATCAACTATTATCGATTCATCCTCTCCTCACATTTTCATATCACTTTACGGTTTTCTCAAACCTTCCTATTCTTGAGACTTGGAATCATATTTAATTTTGTTGAGACTTGAAAGAAAATATTAAAAAATTGAATTTATATAAGAAAATAAGTTTATCAATTTATCTCAATATAATAGTTCACATATTCCACCTAATATCTATAGTATATGGAGTTTGACTCTACCTTAAATTTAATAAGTAGTTGGTTTATCAGTGGATTTAGGTTATGAACGGATGAAGATTGAACAAATTGTTGACTAGAAAAAGTGAATTTGGTCAAAAAGTCAATATCTACTTACGTAGTCTTTTCTACTGCATTTTAATTCTTAATAGATGTTGGTGGTGGGTTTCAATCTACTTCCACCCCATAAAAATCTAAATTGGCTCATTATCAAAGAAAGCCAACCAAAATTTTTATAAATAGAGGAGCAGCCCTTTGAGGAGAGAGGATTAGAAATCTAAGAGATAAGAAAGAACATAAGAAGAGCTTAGACAAAGAAAACTAGAGAGGATTCAGAAGGAAAAGAGAAGTATTTTCTTCCTCCTAGAGCCTCACAGGTCCACCTCGGCATCAAATAAGCCTACCTCAACATTTGACAGGCCCACTTCGGCGTCTGATAAGAAGTAAGATCGGCGCCTTTTAGAAGGTCTACCTCGGCGTCTAACAAGAGGTATGTTCGGCTCCTTACAGAAGGTCCACTTCAGTGCCTCATATATACTCCACCTTGATGCCTTACATATACTCCACCTTGGCGCCTAACAGAAGGTCCAACTAAGCGCCTTACATAGGATCCACCTCGACACCTCATAAGTACTCCCCCTCGGCCTCTGACAAGATGCACCTTATGGAAAGTCCACATCGGTGCTTGACAAATACTTATGTTCGGCGCCTAACAGAAGATCCAGCTCGGCGCCTTACAGAAGGTCCACCTTGGCGCTTTACAAATACTCCACCTTGGCGTTTGAAAAAAGGTCAACTCGACACCTTACATAAAGTCCACTCAATGCATTACAAAAAGTCCGACTCAGCGCCTCACAAATACTTCAGCTCGACACTTAACATAAGGTCCACCTTGGCGCCTCACATATTCTTTACCTCGACATGTGACAAGATGTCAACTTGGCGCCTTATAAAAGGTCCACCTCAACGCCTCACAAATACTCCATTTTCGCGCCTTACAGAAGGTCCACCTCAGTGCCTCACATATACTCCACTTCGGCGTCTTACAAGAGGTAAGCTCGGTGCTTAAGAGAAGGTCCACCTTGCCGCCTAACATATACTCTACCTTGGCGTCTGACAAGAGGTCAACTTGGCGCCTTACAGAAGGTCCACTTTGGCGCCTCACACATACTTCACCTCGACGCCTAGCTTAAATATGCCTAGCTTAAGATATTTATCTCAACATTCCTAGCTCAGTACGCATAGCTCAATATGCCTAGCTCAATATGCCTAACTCAGTTTGCCTTGCATAGTACTCTTAGCTTAGTATGTCTATATGAATATACATAGCTCAATGTCTAACCCAATATGCGTAGCTCAATATCTTAGCTCAAAGTGTTTAGCTTAAAAACAAGTCTAATTGTCTCTCATGTTATGCTCATGGATTGTAATCACCGAACAACTTTATACATATGAAAATATCCAATTTTTTCACTAATTAATATATATTGTGCTAAATCATGTACAAACAATAAATATATAGTCTGGTATAATAAAATATATAGTTTGGATTACAAATCAGATTTTATTTATTTAGTATTTAATATATTTTTCAATCAAAATTCGAGTTCCGAAATCATGTTGTACCTTTGAATTATGAAGTAAAATCTTGTCAAATGGGAGCAAACTTGGTTTCTAACTTTCTAATAATTTTTTCTTATAAAATTTTGACATAAATTT
>JAKUCM010009215.1:0-18268 GCA_023374145.1 Lepidium sativum | reverse complement strand
AGTTTCTATTGTCTACTTATTGATATTTCCTCCTCACTTCACTGCAGCTTGCCTGGACTTGTTATAACTTCTACCAATCAACACCAACAAAACTCGCAGGAGAGAACTATTTCTTCAATGCAGGGCAGGTTGGTACACAAGCAACTGTATTTTAAGCATCTGTTTGTAAGTTTATTGATTGGTTTAATCATATCCACAAGCACATGATTGTTTCAGGACATGAGTGTTGGAACATCTTGGAATATTTTAAGGCCAGAAACTGTTGAATCGCTGTTTTACCTCTGGCGATTAACTGGGAACAAGACATATCAAGAGTGGGGATGGAACATATTTCAAGCATTTGAGAAGAACTCTCGCATAGAATCTGGATACGTAGGCTTGAAAGATGTAAGTTTCTTCATCTCGAAAACCCATTACCAGAAGTCCGTGCGAGCCTGGCTGACATTAACTATTCAGATACCCTTCTCGTAAAGCCCTTTTCATCTTTTGAAAACTTGCAACTTCTTTATTTCAGGTCAATACAGGTGCTAAAGACAACAAGATGCAAAGCTTCTTCTTAGCTGAGACTCTTAAGTATCTCTATCTTCTCTTTTCACCTACATCAGTAATTTCGCTAGACGAGTGGGTTTTCAACACAGAAGCTCATCCGCTTAAGATCGTGGAACGAAGTGATCCTCGTAAGCCAACTATAACATTACGCCAGAGGCGGTTTGGGTCATCAGGGTAAGGGTTAGTCGACAGTTTCTGCTCAAATGGAATTTGATATTACGATACCACACATTTGAGGCACATTGTTGTATTAGTTTCAATAACAGATCAAAAAGAGATGGACAAAGTTTTTGCCATAGCAATTAGTAGAAGGACATTACTGTATCCTATGAATTCTGGATTTGTAGAAGAGCTTCTTACATGACTATCATTTAAAGATTTTTAACTTTTACTAAATGAGAGCAATCAAGATTGACCACAGAGAATGAAAGCATGGAGAAGGCTCAGCTCCAATTGCTATATTAAGTTTTAAGATTGATAATTGGTCTCCACCAACACTCTTGAAGCAGTTTGAGGAGATTCTTGCTTCCAAACCCGACGAATACCTCTTTTCATACCTTCTGCAAAATGTTTCTTTTCGCATAAAAAAAGGTATTCTGAAATGGGGCATAACATGCAGTTCTGTCTATGGTAGACATTTATATGGTCTACCATGGACACATATGATAAACCTACAAATGTAATGTACAACGATGCTATATAATTGTACACGATGAACATATACACCGACTTATATCCACCATGGACAAAACTGCAATATCATTTTCCACCGTGGACACACTTCACCATTCAAAATGAATATTTCTAATAATTTAAAACATAAAATATCTCTTAGAATAATATCTCACATCAAAAAATAATATAGCATTATGTAATATACATATATAAGTTTGGTGACGACACCATACTCATGACTAATATGTTTTTTTGTTGAAAGTCCATAATTACTAATAATCTCTAGTGAAATATTGAACTTAATACGAAATTTGTAGAATATTAAAGATATACCCGAATGTCGCACACAGTTAGATGGTCACGTACAGCGTCGATGACCCAAAGGTTGTTAAAGTTCCAGAAGAAGCTCACAAAGAGATACTCGATTGGTTTTTCACTTACGTCAAAATGAATATACACAATGTTTTTGTCTTGTTGTTAATATATGAAACCTAATAAAAAGAAAGACAAAGCTAAACTCTTGGTTGGTGTTTTCTACTTTGCTACCTTCTATAAGCTTTTAAAGTTTGTTAAAAGATTGATCTATGATGCCTTTTTTTTTAGGGGCGACGATCCAGATCCCCCTCGGAAGTATTCAAAACTTCTATATGTATCCAAAAGTATTCCTCAATCAATTTATACATATTTGAATCTCGAACACCAATTTTCCCCTTTATAAATTTACTAAATCAATTTTCCTCGACGTCTAATTAGATTCTCGTAAGAAACCATAATTGGCTAATTAAACTGTAATTAGTTTAAATTAAGAGTAATCGTGATTAACCAGAAATTAAAATCATAATTGGTCAATTAAACCGTAATTTGACCCAAGATCAAGTTCTACATCTCCATGTTCCCTATCAGACTCAGCTTCAGTATCTCTGTGAACTTCAACATCAGCTTTGCCTTCTCCTTTAAGCTCTACCCCGCCCTCAGCTTCATTTTATTGGTGTTTAAATTGAAAAGTTCAACCACATTCTCATTGCTATTGCAGATTTCATTTATATAAAAAGCAAGGAATCAAACAACAACATATCCATTGCACATGCCACAAACATCAAATAATCAGCTTCCATACAAAGTCTCAGGGATAAAACTCGTGAACTCGCTTTATTATTGAGAATAACTAACTGATTTAGGCCAAATAACTTGTAATTGTTCTTGCCAATCCCCTAAAACCCTAAATTCAGGTAAGCAAAATTCCAGAAACCTGTTGAGACATTTCAAAGTGTCATTGAAGAACATAGTGACAATGAAAATGCCAAAACATAAACAATCGAGATGAAATCAAAGAGATGGATAAGGGAGAGCGTTACTGAAACATACTTGGGCTGAGGATTGGACTCATGTTCAGAATCAACCTGTTCTTCCTCGGATTGATCTCCGAAGAGATTCTGCATCATCTCAGACCTCTTTTGGACTCCTATCATTTTCGCTTCTCTTCCACACCGTCACTCCCTCTTTGTGGTGATGGTCGCTCTTGAGTTGAACTCCGAAGAAAGGTTAACTAATTTGGCTTTTACCAAATCCTAGGTTGAAGGATCTTTCTTTCATTTCTATCTTGCAATTTCTAACATTGAACCGGTATTATATTCGATTTAATCGATTTCGAATACGGTATAATACATGGGGGGAAATTGATTTAGTAAATTTCTAGAGGGGAAATTGGTTTTCGAAATTCAAATATGTGTAAATTGATTTAGGCATACTTATGGTGCATATCGGAGTTTTGAATACTTAAGAGGGAGATCTGTATCGTCGACTATTTTTTTATAATGTTTATTATAAACATTTACATTTTATTTGATTCGGAAAACAGACAAAAATACTATAGAATTTACGCACAATAGCCAAACTAATATCGAACTATAAATTTTGCCAAATGATATATTAATTTTTGTTGATTGAGGTAATTTAGATACATTAACTAACATCATTGCCACAATTATATATATATATATATATATATAGATTTTTCTAATTTGTATTTCAAGGAAAAGAGCTCAAATGGCAAGATTTCATGAACTTTTGGAAGAGTGAAAATAGGTTTAGAATTGGCATGTTGATAATAGGTTTAGGTGTATAGCTTAGTCATGAATAGGTATGACAAATAGATTATTCCATGGATTCATTTAGGTTCAAGTAGACAGTTGGTTATATAATAAGTTGCACTGTAAAATTTTCTCTCTCTTGAGACTTTCGACCTGCGTACTAGTTCGCACAAACCCATCTTAATTAGCCTAAAACTCAGGCGTTGGTGGCTCTCCTAGCATCAGCACCCACCCTTGGTCTCGGTGATTTGGCGAAGTCTTTTCGTCTTTGTTTTCGCTTAGGATCTGCGCGAAGAGAGAGGATAGTTCAAGATTAAGCTTCGCCAACGTTGTCGGAGCTTGTGGTGGTTGTCCTGACCCTCCCTTAGTTGATAATGGCGTGAATCTCGTGTTCTTCACCGATTTGCAGTCTTTGGATCTCATTGGTTGCTCATGGCCTTTAGTTGATTTTCCGGGAAGGTTTATGGCGCCTTTCAAGCTCTTCTCGCCGGTGAGCTTGTCTTCTGTGGGTTTGTGTTCCGTTCTAGCCTATCTCCTCTTTCGCTTGGTCCTTGATCCAATGGTTTTGGTTTTAGCATTAGGATAGTATCTTATCATCCTCATAGTTATGTAAGATTAATTGTATCACCCTCATTGTTGTTCTCTTTTCATTGTAATGTTTCCACTCTTAATAAAATTCAGATTCAGATGAAGAAAAAAGGATTCATTTAGGTTGGAGAGTAACAGTGAGTTGTGGGTTATTCTAGATATTTTGTCATGGATTTACGTACACTACAAGAAAAGGGTGCTAAAACCGACCACAATACTGACGGGCCAAAAGTTGTAGGAAATTTCCGAGTAAACGGCAACCGGAATTGACGGGAAAAAAAAAAAACCGTCAATAAGCGAACGTATTTTCCGACCGGTACTGACCGTTTAGGTAAATCCGACCGTTATTGACGGCTAACCGTTAAAAATAAATAACACGTTCTGCATATGTTTTTTTAAGAGTTCGAATGTAGGTGAAACGGTCAGAAACGGTCGGTATGTTTTGCGAATCCGGTCAGAAACCGTCGGGTAATTGTAATATATATTTTCAACAACTTCAATTTGTTTTCCTTAGGCTCAACACGGGGAAAAAACTGTCATTTCGTTTTCCTTATACTAAACACAAAAAAAAACATAATGTCAAAGATTCATTTTCGTTCATGGATGGATCAAGAAAGAATGGATTCAGAAACAGGGTTACTTACCGACGAGTACGCGGAAGGACTCAAGCAGTTTATGGAGTTCGCCGGAAATCAAAGTCTGACGCGAGAAACAGGTAAGATGTATTGTCCCTGTACCAAATGCCGGAATATGAGATTTATAGCTGTAAAACAAGTATGGATGCATTTATACAGTAGAGGATTTATTCACGGGTATAAAGTATGGTACTCGCATGGGGAGGACGCATCCATGGTTAACTTTGCTAGTACTAGTGCACAAATAGATTTTGGTTTAGGGGCGGAAACAAATGATCATGAAAGAGTAGAACCTATGGGTAGGGGTGGGTGTACTGGGGAACAAAGGGAAGGTTGTGTGGGTGAAGAATATACTGTAGAGGTGGAGAACAATGTCGGGACACTTCAGATGGTGAACGATTCATTTAGAGAGAATATTTCAGCATTCGAGGAGGGTAGAATAAGAGGAGAAGAACCTAACCTGGAAGCACAAAGATTTCTTGATATGATAGAGGCAGCGAAGAAGCCATTGTATAGTGGGTGTGACGATGATGTATCTCCGTTATCAACTGCAACTGACTTGATGAATATCAAGACAGATTACAATTTAGCTGAGACCTGCGTTGATGCTATTGCTAATTTGTTTAGGAGGAGTCTCCCGAAAGATAACATTGCGCCTGGTTCGTACACAGAGGTTCAGAAATTGGTTGCAGGCCTTGGATTACCTTATGAAATGATAGATGTTTGTATTGATAATTGTATGATATATTGGAGAGCAGATTCAGATGCACGGAAATGTCGATTCTGTGGTAAACCTCGTTTCGTGGAAAGTAGCGGAAGAGGACGCGTGCCATACAAACGCATGTGGTATTTACCTCTAGGCGATAGGTTGAAGAGGTTATATCAGTCAGAACGTACAGCGGCAGCAATGCGCTGGCATGGCGAACATAATTCACAAGGGGAGATTACGCACCCTTCAGATGCAAAGGCGTGGAAGCATTTTCAGTCAAAATATCCAGATTTTGCTGGGGAAAAGAGGAATGTATATCTCGGGTTAAGTACAGATGGGTTTAGTTCGTTTGGGAAACATGGGAGGCAAAATTCAGTTTGGCCAGTGATTGTTACACCATACAATTCGCTGTGTATGAAGTCAGAGTTCTTATTCTTAACAGTCCTTGTTCCTGGACCAGAGCATCCTCGAAGATCACTGGATGTATTTTTACAGCCACTCATTCATGAGCTTAATCAGTTATGGGAGTTTGGCGTAGATGCATATGATGTTTCTTGTGGTATAAATTTCAACATGAAAGCAGTCCTAATGTGGACTATAAGTGATTTCCCGGCTTATGGAATGTTATCAGGGTGGACAACACATGGTAGGTTATCATGTCCATGGTGTCAAGATAACACAGAAGCGTTTCAGCTGAAACATGGAAGGAAGCCCTCTTGGTTTGACTGCCATCGCCGATTTCTTCATAAGGATCATCCATACCGGAAAGCACAACATTGTTTACAAAAAACAGGAAAGTGATGTATGGTCCACCGATGGAACCAGATGGTACATCGATATTAACCCAACTAAGAGATTTTGGTGCTGAGCGAACAGCAGATTGCGGGGGAAATGGACATTATACTGTTGATGGTGTGGGGGAGTATCACAACTGGCACAAGAAGAGTATATTTTGGGATTTGCCGTATTGGAAAAATCACCTTTTAAGGCATTGTTTAGACGTCATGCACATTGAGAAAAACTTCTTTGAGAATATAATAAATACAGTCATGAATGTTCCCGGGAAAACGAAAGACAATTTGAAATCTAGATTAGAATTGCCAGAAATTTGCGATAGACGAGCACTGCATATAAGAGGGAACAATAAAGTTGGCCCTTTCCCTATATTCAGGTTGGATGCTGTGAAAAAGGTAAATGAAATGTTACATTAAAATAGTGTAAATGATCTAACTTTCACTAATTAGATGTTTTATGTCGTGTAATAGGGAATCTTTTTTTATTGGATTAAACAAGAAGTCAAATTTCCTGATGGATACGCATCAAATCTACGAAATTGTGTTGATAGCTTGGAAGGTAAATTTACAGGGATGAAGAGCCATGATTGTCATGTGGTTATGCAACACTTATTTCCTTTTGTATTTGCGTATCTTTTACCAAGAAATGTACACGCAGCGATTGCAGGTAAACTTGAAATATGTTAAAAGGAAATGGCAATTTTATGATGACACTGTACAATTAATTTTATATGTACAACTAACGCAGGTGTAGGGGCTTTTTTTCGTGACTTGTGTTCTCGGACCCTTACGTCAGACGGAATTAAAAATTTAAGTGAGACAATTCCAGTTATCTTATGTAATCTTGAAAAATATTCCCCCCCCCCCCCCCCCATCGTTCTTTGATGTAATGGAACATCTTCCGGTCCATCTCCCCAGAGAAGCAGGTAATTTTATTTTCCAACATGCATTTCGACTATTGGTAGATTATAAAAACTTCAATGACGACTTGACTTGTGATATAGAGCTTGGTGGACCAGTTCAGTATCGCTGGATGTATCCATTCGAACGATACATGTTCCAACTAAAAAAAAAGGTTAAAAACCTTAGTAGAGTGGAGGGTTCAATTGTAGCACAAAGCATCAATGAAGAATTGGCGAACTTCTCTGCAATGTACTTTCATCCGGAAGTACAAACAAAGAGTCGAAGACCACCTCGCCATGATGATGGTGGTGAACGCCCACTTTATCAAGCATTTGTACCTGACATGTTTACAGAAAATTAAGTACGACGGAGATGAAAACCTTGCACATGTATCTTGCTAATAACTGCGATGCGATTGACGAGATGGAACGGTAAGTCTGCTTATGTGAAAATGAGATATGTTTCATACCATCCCATTGTTAAAAAAATATATTTGATATGTTTTTGATGTTATTGGTAGTTTATACATGGCACAAATTAGATCTGCTTACCCTCTAGACTCTGAAGAAGAGCTATATGTTAGAAAAGAGGGCGAGTTCACAGAGTGGCTACATTATTATGTAAGTCGTTTTATAGTGTTGTTTTCATTGCCTACATAGTCTTGAATCCTATAAGTAAAAATGTATATCTTATGTTGAATATAGGTGATGAATGGTCTGTCACATGGTCAAACATTTCCAACATGGCCACAAGAGTTTGTAATGGGCCCGCTTGGTTTGGTGAATGTATATCCAATGTACTGCACAAGGGGTTACGCGTTCAAAATTCTGAGAGAAGGCATGAGAAGACCCACATCTGATTACGGTGTGTCGTCTACGGCAGGGGACACAACATATTATGGTGTCCTACGGGAGGTACTTGAGGTTCGCTACCCTGGACTTCTTGACTTGAAGTGTATTGTCTTCTATTGTGAGTGGTACGATCCTACGTTAGCAACTGGGGTTCGTGTCGATGAGTTCGGTGTCACGTCTATTAACTCTAGATGGAAGCTGCAAAAATTTCAACCTTTTATACTTGCGTCACAGGCTGACCAAGTTTGCTATATTTCCTATCCACAAGTCTCGCAAAGAAAAAACGGATGGATAACAGTGGCATCTATAACCCCACGAGGAAGGCTGAATGGTTTTTCTGAACATGCTCCTATGCAGGAAAATAATGCAAGAACAATTGGACCCCTCGAGATTTCACTAGGTATTGACCTTTGTGTTGATATAACACAACATGCAGATGCTACGGTCCATGACAACTTAGACGAAGATATTGGAGAATTTGGTTATAATTATGCCTCGACTTCTAATTCGGGATCACAAGAGGAGGGGTCTGACTCGGATTAGTAATTTACTATGTTACGCAATATAAAATTAGTAGAAATATTCATCTGTATTATGAAACCAGTTTTTTCAAATTAATAATGTTGCAAAAATATTCATCGCTTATATGTGATGCAATGTATGTTTTATTTTCAATGAAGAAAAAAAAAAGGTGGTCGGAAACGGTTGGTCCAAACCGACGGTTATTGACCGTATTAGTAATACACAAGCCATAGTCATCGGTTATATGTGAAGTAATTTATATTTTTTTTCCTTCATGGAAAAAAAAAGTGGTCGGAAACGGTGGGTACAAACCGACGGTTATTGACCGAATTAGGAGGGAAAATTTCCCGGCCTAATTAGGCGTAACATGGAAACGTGTTGCGGAAGCCGCTGCCACGTGGATAAGTTTTTTATTTACCAACCGGTATTGACCAAATCGGACCGAACGTGATTTAATAACGCGATTTGCCACTTCGTCTTCTCCATTTTCGTTGCAGGTTTCGCGAATCTTCTCCCCGGCGATTTCCGGCGCAACCTCCGGCGGACCTCTACACCATCTCGGCCGACTAATTGCTTCATGTAAGTCTCTCATAAACCTTCCTAATTGTTTCATCTTTTGGTAAAAATAGGATTTAGGGTAATTTTTTATATGGTTGGTTTTGGAATTGAAAATCACCTTCGCCTTTATACGATTTCAATCGAAATCGCCATCAAATTTTGTAGTAATCATGTGTTTAGGCCTTCATCACTTTAACAATTTGTGTGGTTAAGGGGTTTATGAATGTGAGATGTTACGGTTCGTGTGTTACGTGATTTGGGTTTGAGTAACTTTACAAAATTGTTCAATCATTTTGTTCTTGATGGTGTAATGTTCTAGTTTTCAATTTACGTGATTTGCAAGTTCTTCGCTATTCCAACGTATTTAAAAAAAAAAAATTGAATTGGCTAAAGGTTTAACTTTCTCAATGATGCTTGATTTTTTAATCGGATTTTATAGTATTTTACAATATTTTCTAATACTTATAGTTTGTGTATAGTATGTTTGATATTTATAGTATTTTACAGTATTTTCTAATACTTATAGTTTGTGTATAATATGTTTGATATTTATTTTACAGTATTTTCTAATACTTATAGTATGTTTGATATTTATAGTTTTCTTATTATGACTTTTAAGTGTAACGAAGATTTTTAATTTGAATTTTGTGCTTTAAAAATTATATGGTTCTGGTTAAATGTGGTAAAATTTTCTTGAATTTGGTAATTTTTTTTCTTTGTTGTGTTGTAGGGCGAGCTACGCAGACTTCCAACGTCTTAGACACAGATCTCAGGGCTTCGATTCTGATCAAACTCAGAGTCCAACACCTAGCCCGAGATCGATTCCTGACTCTCAGCAGCAAGGTACTGTGGCGACCATAACGATTTCACAGCTCCTGACTGCCGAAGGTCGTGCTCACCTGCCGAAGCTCGATCCAACCAACAGTGATCACTGGTTAGTTTTGTAAAACCAATTTTTTTTTTTTTAGACATATATTTTATACTTTTTTGGTAGGTTTCGGTATGACAAGGAGATTAGAAAATCCATTTTTGCGGATGATTCACCATCAGCTACCCTTTGCATACCCTAGATACAAGGATTTCCCCCAATCCTTGAAGGAGAGTTGGTTCAAGCAATTCACGGTAATTGTTTTAAAATTACGTGTCAATTAATAATTATTTACTTACACAATTTTTAAAAATATTTACAACCATTTTTTTTTTGCACCAAGACTATAACTGGGATGTTGAGTTGACTTCGCGGGTTAGGGACGAATTTAACAAGCAATGCAGCACCTCCTACAAGAACAACATCCACGAGTGGAAAAAATTCTGGAAAGGGGGTAAAGGCGAGGTCCCAATACATTGCAACCCAGAACGCTTCAGGGAGTTCATCTTATATTGGGAACGCGAAGAAACGCAGAAGGTGGCTAGTAGGAATACAACCAATAGGAAAAGCGATCGAGGAGGATTTGGCATCGCAACGCACAACAATGGTGCTCAGACGTATGAGCAACGTTCCCGCATCTTGTTACGTCGTTTTCTAATTATTTATATTAATTATTTAAATTTAAATTATTTACTAATATAGTAAAATGTTGGAAAGGCTTCACAACTAGGCGAGGAACCAGACTTGTTGCTACTTTTGGAGGACACGCACACCAACAAGAAGACGCGTGTTGTAGAGGACAAGAAGGTCCTCGACGTCCTCGCCACAGTTAGGCGTAAGAGGGACGAGATTGTTACCCAGCGCAGTCAGGACGACGAAAGCAGCTCCACACAATTGACGCGGGAAGAAATAGACCAGCTCGTTATTGAGGTACTTTTTAACTTTCAATTATTTTTGGAATTTTATTTTATGAACCAATTAATTTTTTTCAGTCCACTCCGCGTACTAAGGGACGTCCTTTCGGTCTTGAGAACCTCGTCAACTCAGATGGTTTCCCAACACGTCCCTCGCACAGCCGTTTATCACAACAAGAGCGGGAGGAGCTTACACAACTTCGAGAGAAGCAGGAGGTTATGGAGCGTCAGATTGAGGAAAACAATGCAAAATTTCAAGATTTTGAGAGGATGCAGAAGGAACAGATGGTCGAACTCGCCAAATTCCAGGCCATTTTCCAGAGCTTCTCGGCTTTAGGTAATTCACTGTCAGATACACCTCACGGTACCTAGATTTATTACATATCCCTAATCTATTTTGTATAGTACATTTTAGGTCTTAATTTTATAAACCAACTTCCCGTTATGTATATATTTTAAAACATTTTGATTTCTATTTTTTGATCAAAAATTTTCAATTTCCAATCGTTTACATCACGGCAAACAAACAAAAAAAAGCTTCAGAGTGTTCGGTTCTCGTCGATTATTACCGACGGTTATTGACGGTCACCTTTCCTTCGACTATTGACAGGCAGCACAGTGTGGTCGGTTCTCGTCGGTTTATTACCGACGGTAATTGACCCCCTCTTCCTTCCGTTTTTGACAGCACATCATCGACGGGTATCGACAGCATTTTCCGAGTACTGTTGACCGCTGTTTCTTGACCGTTTATGACAGGACCTTTCCGACCACTATTGACCGAAGTTTTGTTGTTGGAAATTTCTCGCGCCTACCGACCAAAATTGTGTTTCCGACCATCTCAAACCCACAACTCGAAGCCGTCAATACTCGTCGGATTAGGGTTGTTTCCTACTGTTATTGACCGGTTTTTTGTCAGATCTCGCTTACATTTCTTGTAGTGGTAGGTTCAACATTTCAATTCACAAGTAGACTAAAACGACAGAGTATGGAGTCCAACCAGTAAAGAAGAGCAGATAGAAAGAAGAAAGAGAAAAAAGATTGTAACATGGCATCTTCATCTTCCATTCTCATCCCTCCGATTCTCACCCGTCGTAGTCTCCTCCTCTCCACCACTCTCGCCACTGTATCTCCTCCGTCTCAACTTCCTTCTCCTGACATCACCATTACCGATCGAGTCTTCCTCGACTTCTCCCTTTGTCCTACCTACTTCCGCTCTGATCCCTCCGCCACACTCTCCTCCACAACACCTTGCTCCGATTCAACTCCTCTTGGCCGCGTCGTTCTAGGTTTATACGGTCGTCAAGTTCCTCTCACTGTCTCTACCTTTAAGCGTATGTGCACTTCCTCTTCTAAATCTTACAAGAACACTCCAGTTCACAAGATTTTCCCTGGTCAGTATTTCCTCGCCGGAAGACAAGGAGAAGGTCGGAGATACACGACGGAGATTGGATCTGTTCTTAGGGATTTGCCTCGTAATACTGATGTTGTCAATTCTAAAGCTTTCTTGCTTCCTCACTCACGTGCTGGTGTTGTTTCACTTTGTTTATCTGAGAATGATGATGATGATGAAACTAGACTTGATCCTGATTACAGAAATGTTGAATTCTTAATCACCACTGGTCCTGGACCTTCTCCTCAGCTCGATGGCGGTAATATGGTATTCGGAACTGTGCTTGAAGGTAATATGGATTTCTCTTTGAAATCTTGTAATGTAAGAAACTGAGTTTTGATTTCGGGACTCTCTCTTTCTCAGGTTTAGATGTGGTTACCAGTATATCTTCGATTCCAACTTACAAGCCTTCGGATGATATCAAACATTTTAATGATTTCGCGGAGTTTCTGGGAGATGAGAGAGCTCAAAATGCAAGATCTTTATGGAACAGACCTCTCAAAACAGTTTATATCAGTAATTGTGGTGAGCTCAAGGTCACTAATCCTTCACTCTCTCCAACTCTGCCTTAATTAGAATGAGTATATATATGTCTGTATATGTTTATGTATAGTCATCCTCTACAATCTTGATTCTGCTTCTTCTACTCTATTCAATATATATATGTACCCAAACATTGAGCTGATCTGTTGTTCTGACTTTTTCTCTGAAAATATTTTTATAATGGAAGCATGGATTGTATGTAAACTTGAATTGGACAATGACTGTTTGTTTGTGGTTTGAGGTTACGATCTTGGAACCAACATTCTTTAAAGGTTCATCTCAATGAAGGTATAGAGATGTTTCATTAGTGAGTAAATAAAAAACAGTGTGTGTTGAGTTCTACTTTGTGGTGTGCCAAACTTACTAATCGATTTGAAGAGAACTCTGAAATTAAACCAGTAAATCAGTACAGGTAAAGTTTGTGAGACAAACTGAACAAAACTTGTTTGGTATGAGGCAACATAAAGAACATATGTTTCACAAGTTGCAGATCTGACAATGTAAACTAGAACATGGTTGCTAAGTGATGAGTAGTGTGCCGAGTACTTTAGTAGATTACCAAGTTATTAATGAGCTCTACGTGGAGTGTTGGATCGATGAGGTTTAATCCAAAGTTTTGAAAACTTCTGAAACAGATACATACTGCGTTTGTCATGAAAAATTGGGCGAATATAGTTTTTTGGTGGGTAGATGATTTTTACCATATCAATAACTAAGATTGGATTATGTACATATTGAATACGACAATGTTACAGTGTATAATGATGAAAATAATGAAATCATTTGAGATAAACAAATATATAAAGTACAGCTCAACACTTGAGTCTAACCACAAGATTGCAGGTACAAAATGAAGCTGGATGAAAGATTGTAATGAGAGCTCAAACAATCCAATCTAAAAGAGGCTTAAAAGATTGCATTAACGATATCAACCATTATTTCAAATCAATCTACAATTTATACAACTGTATCTCTCAAGACTACAAAGAATCATATACCAACCAATTATCTTTTTTTGTCAAAATTATATAAGAGAAAACGCGATTTGTTGATTTGGTGATTCGTCTAACGATTCCTTTTAGATTAATATATACAAAAATATATTGGTGCTAAATTTAGTTTGTAAATGCTTGATTGTTTATTTTTGCCGTCGTTTTTTTTCCTTGCTCTTTTTGTTATAATATAATTTGTAAAAAATCAGCAATGTTGCAAAACGGATTAGGATTATTAGTTTATAATCTTTTCTGCCCAAAACTCCAATATCCGAATTTGAACCAATCTAACAAAACCATTTAAACTAATAAACTCATTATACTAAGGAATTTTTGGTTAGCCTAGTTGTAAACTAGTACCTTATCGAAGTAATTCTTGATCTAGTAGATTTTTCTAACAATGAAGTCATAAGTACGAATCCACGTAGGAAGGATCTGCTAGTCTTGAGGAGATTTTACGAGTTTCAGTCTCAAACCTCTGAGTTATTAAAAACAAAAAAGTACTTTGGGCAAAATAATTGATCTACTGAAATTCAGGGTATACAGTTAAGCCTCTATAAATTAATAATGTTGGGATTTTAAAAAATTATTAATTTAGACATATATTAATTTATCTATAAATTAATATTATTAATTTATAAAAAAATCTGTAAAAAAATAAAAATATTCGGAAATGTAAAATACAAAAGTTTCTTTATGGCACATATTATTAAATTTTTTGTTTACATTTCCATTTATTTTGTACAAAAAATTGTTGATATTCTATTTTTCTTTTGACTTCCCTTTTTTAATATATGAGTTTCTTTTATATATATATATATATATATATATATATATATATATGTTGTTTTGATATATTTTTCATTCTTACATTTTTTTCTTAACACACATCCTAACAATGACTTCTCATCTTAAAGATGTTACTAAATCAACCATGACAAATCAAATACGAAAAGAGTTATGTGAGTAGAAAAGAGACCATATCACAAGCACTCAAAAAGATTTGAAATTATGCCTTGAAGAAAAATTTCATTTAAAAGTTAGTCAAGATACATTTTCAAACACACTCAAACGATCAGCTGAATATCTTCTACAACTCTGGAAACCAGAAACA
Organism: Lepidium sativum; assembly: GCA_023374145.1. Classification (NCBI taxonomy): domain Eukaryota; kingdom Viridiplantae; phylum Streptophyta; class Magnoliopsida; order Brassicales; family Brassicaceae; genus Lepidium; species Lepidium sativum. Next base: position 3,573 of record JAKUCM010009215.1, on the reverse strand, counting down.
ATATCAAGCGGCACAAACCAGCAAAGACAATCACCGCGTCTAGAACTCTTCAAAACTTTTGGATACATATCGAAAAGATAAAATCAGAAGTTTTAGAAGCAATAAGAAAATTAGAGATGATCTCTAACGAGATTCCAACTTCGAAAAAGACAAACAACACTAGAATCATATTTAACTAAATTATCTTAAGAATAATTATATATGCCTATTATTTTTAATTATTAATTTATGATATTATTGAGACTATTTTTTTACATAGGAGTTTCAAAATAATTATTATCTTATTAACTTATTAAATTTGATCAAACTTTACAGTGGTCCGACTTGGGACCAAAGTAGAGGTTATTAATTTATCGAGTATTAATTTATGGGGTTCTACTGTATTTGGATTTTACATACAATGAAACCGAACAGAACCCAAAGACATCCAAACCAAATATGGACCCTATACTCTGAAACCAAAAAAACCAAAAACCAAAACAACCCATTTGAAACTGATCGATCCCCTGAACTCTCACGGCTACCCCTGATCTTGATGGGTTAACTCGTAAGAAAATCGTAATTAAACTCAATTAGTCAATTTCTGCCTGAAGAATCTAAATCTTACGATTTTTCTCATCTTCCAACATTATGCTCAAACCAAATTAAAAGAAAACATAAGAAATAAGAAAATAACGTTGGAATAAAAAGCATGCGCACGTCAAATAATAATTACTGTCAAAACTATAGTTATAACAATTTTTGTAAAATTCAACCTTAGTATATACAATTTGCTAAAACATGAGATTATTTGGATTTGAAGTGATTCTATCCTCACCGCACAAGGTTGTGAGCCGTCGTGGGGGTGGCCGGAGAAGTCGGCGAACGAGGCAATCTGGCAGAGAAGTTGCGGAGAGGAAAACGATCAAGAGTCCCATCCTCTTCTCCTTTATCAAAATTTAGAGCATAACTCGATGGATCATAATGAAAGTCTGTTGTATGTCGTCGACGGTGGTTCGCGTTGCTGCCAACACCGCCACCGACTCCACCACCCATCCGATTGATAAAACTCCGACACTTTTCTTGTGACTTAGACAATGTCCGAGAGAGTTTAGGAGATTTGGTCTTGGATCCACCACGTGAACTATGAGTAGAAGGGGTGGTTGGACTCAGTGGAGATGATGGTCCGTCGTGGTGGTTATTTTCCGGCGTACGGAAACATCCGGCAATGCAAAATCTTGATTTGAGTTTGTCTTTGAAAGACAAGTGGCTCATTGTTTCGCTTCCCATAATTTGTTGTATTGATTTAATTAGCGAGAGGAATGCAAATTAGAAGGAAGACATTCTAACAAAACCAATTATTAGAAGGAAAAGGTAATCGCGAGATTTTTGGCTGATTTTCAATATTATTTTTTCTTTGATTGAATCGGTAAACCAAAACATCGGAGGATAAGTTGAAAAACTTTACTATATTAAGAAACTTAGAATTTCCAATTATTTATAGTGATCGGTAGTTATTATAAGTTGAAAATTAGAGTTTTCGAATACTAATTGTAGTGATTTACCAAATATTTTAACAAAAAACTTGAATATTAAAGTAATTATGACTTGGGAGACATATTTTTGGTGAGAATTTATATCGGTTTATGGTTAAAAAAAAAGAAATCTTATATATTAAACAAGATTCCATTTTAAATAAGAAGGTTTATTGGTCTCTATGATTTATAAAGAGTTATAAATTTTTCAAAGTTTCATGTTATTCAATCTTGACTTTTGGAAAGTTTACTAAAATTGTGTGTTATTGGTTTTTATATTTTTAAAATCTTGTATGCAATTATTAAAAATCATGTATTATTTGATACAAAATTTTTAAAAATCATTTAAAGTCATGTGTTACTTAAATAAAATAAATTTAAATGATTTTACAAATCATTTAAAGTTTAATGTTATTGATTTGTTGATTTTAAAGCTTATTGTTCATAGAAAGAGTTTTTCAAAGTCTTAGGTGTTATCTTAGGATTTTAAAGTTCTTTTCTCGAATTGCATATTTCTTCAAAAAATAATTGTTTTTAGTAAAATGAAAATGAAATAATATTTAACCAAAGATAATTATATCAAAAAATTTATATTAACTAATTTTATATTAGTTTTTTAGTGCTAATATATTTTAAAAATCCAGAAAACAGATTTTTTTATAAAATAGAATATATGAAAAAAAACAATATTCACAAAAATTTAAATGTAAGATAGTAACTAAAAATAAAATAAAAAGAATACAAAATCTAAAAATAATATCTATAGAAATACAAATTATAAAACCCTTAAAACTATATTAATAAGATTATAGTTATGAAACAGTTTGATATTATGTTAAGATACATATATGAGAGTTTGTAAGAATATGTGAGATTATGTATAAAATTTTGATAAAAAATGTAGAAAAGTTTATGAGATTCTTTAGTTCCACAAAAGTTTCCAAAATTCTATGAAATCATAGTCATTCAAATTCTATACAAATCATATTTGAAAAAAACTCCTTAAGTGAATAATGACTTTAAAGTTGCAAGAATTACATTTTGTGTCATTGGTCAAAACTTAACTATTAATAAATAGATTCTATTTTGCAAATGGTCTTTAGTCTATCGTCAGGTGGTAAAATCCACTAAAAGTAGACACATTTGCACAACCAAGGGTCAAGTTATGTTGACTACATTATGTAGAAATTTGCCTATTAGGGCCGGTCAATTGTGGTTCAATGTTGACAAAAAAAACTATAAATAGATAGACAAAACTTATAAAAGTTATAATATGAATAATCAAATAAAAACTCTACAATCGTAATTATCAGAAAACTATAAGATATTTAATTATTACCTAATTTTAATAAAAATCAAAAAAATTATCTCTATAAAACAAAACATATATATATATATATATGTATAAGATTTTATATATGTAGATAATGAAAAATATTACGTATATACCTCTTCCCCGTCACCAAATTCTCTGCTGAAATTTTTAGAGATTGGATCTTGGACTTTTATGAGCTAATCTTTTGCCTTAGACAACACAAAACTTCTCATGCAAGCACTTCATAATCCGTATTTGACTTACCAATGTCTTTACAAAAAGAATCAAGTCGCTCGCAAAATAACATTAGAGAACTTTGGAACTCCACGAAATAAACATATTGAATTCATTTACCTGAATTAATCAAAATTTCTAAGCATAAAACAAAGAGATCATATCTTATCGTAACCCTATTGATCTTGATGGTTTAAAAATGTTGATAAGACTTTTGTAATCAAACTCTCGATTTCGCCATAAAAACTTCAAAATCAAGTTCACAGAGAAAACCAGTAATCAGAACAAAGTAGTTGCATAAACAGGAAAATTACAAATCTCAAAATATAAAGGAACGATTTCGTCTCCCCTCTAACGGTCATAACGACTAAATCTTATCCTCTAATTCCTCTTTCTTCTTCTTCGATTGTAATTTTCCTCCGCTTCTTTCTCTGCTTCTTTTCTTCTTACAAACTTCAAAGACTCTCTTTCCTTTAGCGTCTCTGGTCTCAACTTCAGTTCCTCAAACCT
>JAKUCM010009214.1:0-36817 GCA_023374145.1 Lepidium sativum | reverse complement strand
GAGAGAGAGAAGTTCAAGGCACATGTAATGTCGCTTTGACATGAGAAAGTTTGCAAAGCAACTTAGGTTGCTCTCTATGTTGCAACTATGTGAATGTTCTTTACGCAAGAAGTTATGATTATATGTGAACCGTCATGCACTACTTTAGTTGTGTTGTGAAGTCTAGCTTGATCTTTTGAGCTATCCGTGTTCATATTGTACTTCTACACATGTGATCTCTATATGCTAAGTTCAAGGCAATGTAATGTCACTTCGATATGAGAAAGTGTGCTAAGCGAATTAGGTTGGTGTCATATGTTGCAAGAAGGTCATTGTTCTCTTAAGTTAGAAGTTATGATTATCGGTGAACTTTCATGAACTACTTTGGTTTAGTTATGAGGTCTAGCGTGGTCGTTTGAGCTATTCGTGCTTATCTAGGATTTCTACACATGTGATCTCTTTTTGCTAAGTTCAAGGCCCATGTAATGTCGCTTTGACATGAGAAAGTTTGCAAAGCAACTTAGGTTGCTCTCTATGTTGCAACTATGTGAATGTTCTTTACGCAAGAAGTTATGATTATATGTGAACCGTCATGCACTACTTTAGTTGTGTTGTGAAGTCTAGCTTGATCTTTTGAGCTAAACGTGTTCATATAGTACTTTTACACATGTGATCTCTATATGCTAAGTTCAAGGTAATGTAATGTCGCTTCGATATGAGAAAGTTTGCTAAGCAACTTAGGTAGGTCTCATATATTGCAAGAAGGTCATTGTTCTCTTAAGTTAGAAGTTATGATTATCGGTACCGTCATGAACTACTTTGGTTGAGTTATGAGTTCTAGCGTGGTTGTTTGAGCTATTCGTGCTAATCTAGGACTTTTACACATAGGATCTCTTTTTGCTCAGTTCAAGGCACATGTAATGTTGCTTTGACATGAGAAAGTGTGCAAAGCAACTTAGGGTGCTCTCATGTTGCAACTATGTGATTGTTCTCTGACGCTAGAAGTTATAATTATCTTTGAACCGTCATGAACTACTTTCGTCGAGTTATGAAATCTAGCTTGATCCTTTGAGCTGTTCGTATTCATATACTACTTCTAGACATGTGATCTCTTTTTGTTAAGTTCAAGGCAATCTAATGTCGTTTCGACTTGAGAAAGTGTGCTAAGAACCTTAGGTTGGTCTCATATGTTGCAAGAAGGTCAATGTTCCCTTAAAATAGAAGTTCCAATTATCGGTGAACCGTCATGAACTACTTTGGTTTAGTTATGAGGTCTAGTGTGGTTGTTTGTTCTATTCGTGCTTATCTAGGATTTCTACACATGTGATCTCTTTTTGCTAAGTTCAAGGCCCATGTAATGTCGCTTTGACATGAGAAAGTGTGCAAAGCAACTTAGGTTGCTTTCATATGTTGCAACTATGTGAATGTTCTTTACGCTAGAAGTTATGATTATATGTGAACCGTCATGCACTACTTTAGTTGTGTTGTGAAGTCTAGCTTGATCTTTTGAGCTATCCGTGTTCATATTGTACTTCTACACATGTGATCTCTATATGCTAAGTTCAAAGCAATGTAATGTCCCTTCGATATGAGAAAGTGTGCTAAGCGAATTAGGTTTGTGTCATATGTTGCAAGAAGGTCATTGTTCTCTTAAGTTAGAAGTTATGATTATCGGTGAACTTTCATAAACTACTTTGGTTTAGTTATGAGGTCTAGCGTGGTCGTTTGAGCTATTCGTGCTTATCTAGGATTTCTACACATGTGATCTCTTTTTCCTATGTTCAAGGCCCATGTAATGTCGCTTTAACATGAGAAAGTGTGCAAATCAACTTAGGTTGCTTTCATATGTTGCAACTATGTGATTGTTCTTTTATACTAGAAGTTATGATTATATGTGAACCGTCATGCACTAATTTAGTTATTTTGTGAAGTCTAGCTTGATCTTTTGAGGTAACCGTGTTCATATAGTACTTCTACACATGTGATCTCTATATGCTAAGTTCAACGCAATGTAATGTCGCTTCGATATGAGACAGTTTGCTAAGCAACTTAGGTAGGTATCATATATTGCAAGAAGGTCATTGTTCTCTTAAGTTAGAAGTTATGATTATCGGTACCCGTCATGAACTACTTTGGTTGAGTTATGAGTTCTAGCGTGGTCGTTTGAGCTATTCGTGCTAATCTAGGACTTTTACACATAGAATCTCTTTTTGCTTAGTTCAAGGCACATGTAATGTTGCTTTGACATGAGAAAGTGTGCAAAGCAACTTAGGGTGCTCTCATGTTGCAACTATGTGATTGTTCTCTGACGCTAGAAGTTATAATTATCTTTGAACCGTCATGAACTACTTTCGTCAAGTTATGAAATCTAGCTTGATCCTTTGAGCTGTTCGTATTCATATACTACTTCTAGACATGTGATCTCTTTTTGTTAAGTTCAAGGCAATCTAATGTCGTTTCGACTTGAGAAAGTGTGCTAAGAACCTTAGGTTGGTCTCATATGTTGCAAGAAGGTCAATGTTCCCTTAAAATAGAAGTTCCAATTATCGGTGAACCGTCATGAACTACTTTGGTTTAGTTATGAGGTCTAGTGTGGTTGTTTGTTCTATTCGTGCTTATCTAGGATTTCTACACATGTGATCTCTTTTTGCTAAGTTCAAGGCCCATGTAATGTCGCTTTGACATGAGAAAGTGTGCAAAGCAACTTAGGTTGCTTTCATATGTTGCAACTATGTGAATGTTCTTTACGCTAGAAGTTATGATTATATGTGAACCGTCATGCACTACTTTAGTTGTGTTGTGAAGTCTAGCTTGATCTTTTGAGCTATCCGTGTTCATATTGTACTTCTACACATGTGATCTCTATATGCTAAGTTCAAGGCAATGTAATGTCACTTCGATATGAGAAAGTGTGCTAAGCGAATTAGGTTGGTGTCATATGTTGCAAGAAGGTCATTGTTCTCTTAAGTTAGAAGTTATGATTATCGGTGAACTTTCATGAACTACTTTGGTTTAGTTATGAGGTCTAGCGTGGTCGTTTGAGCTATTCGTGCTTATGTAGGATTTCTACACATGTGATCTCTTTTTGCTAAGTTCAAGGCCCATGTAATGTCGCTTTGACATGAGAAAGTTTGCAAAGCAACTTAGGTTGCTCTCTATGTTGCAACTATGTGAATGTTCTTTACGCAAGAAGTTATGATTATATGTGAACCGTCATGCACTACTTTAGTTGTGTTGTGAAGTCTAGCTTGATCTTTTGAGCTAAACGTGTTCATATAGTACTTTTACACATGTGATCTCTATATGCTAAGTTCAAGGCAATGTAATGTCGCTTCGATATGAGAAAGTTTGCTAAGTAACTTAGGTAGGTCTCATATGTTGCAAGAAGGTCATTGTTCTCTTAAGTTAGAAGTTATGATTATCGGTACCGTCATGAACTACTTTGGTTGAGTTATGAGTTCTAGCGTGGTTGTTTGAGCTATTCGTGCTAATCTAGGACTTTTACACATAGGATCTCTTTTTGCTTAGTTCAAGGCACATGTAATGTCGCTTTGACATGAGAAAGTTTGCAAAGCAACTTAGGTTGCTCTCTATGTTGCAACTATGTGAATGTTCTTTACGCAAGAAGTTATGATTATATGTGAACCGTCATGCACTACTTTAGTTGTGTTGTGAAGTCTAGCTTGATCTTTTGAGCTATCCGTGTTCATATTGTACTTCTACACATGTGATCTCTATATGCTAAGTTCAAGGCAATGTAATGTCACTTCGATATGAGAAAGTGTGCTAAGCGAATTAGGTTGGTGTCATATGTTGCAAGAAGGTCATTGTTCTCTTAAGTTAGAAGTTATGATTATCGGTGAACTTTCATGAACTACTTTGGTTTAGTTATGAGGTCTAGCGTGGTCGTTTGAGCTATTCGTGCTTATCTAGGATTTCTACACATGTGATCTCTTTTTGCTAAGTTCAAGGCCCATGTAATGTCGCTTTGACATGAGAAAGTTTGCAAAGCAACTTAGGTTGCTCTCTATGTTGCAACTATGTGAATGTTCTTTACGCAAGAAGTTATGATTATATGTGAACCGTCATGCACTACTTTAGTTGTGTTGTGAAGTCTAGCTTGATCTTTTGAGCTAAACGTGTTCATATAGTACTTTTACACATGTGATCTCTATATGCTAAGTTCAAGGCAATGTAATGTCGCTTCGATATGAGAAAGTTTGCTAAGCAACTTAGGTAGGTCTCATATATTGCAAGAAGGTCATTGTTCTCTTAAGTTAGAAGTTATGATTATCGGTACCGTCATGAACTACTTTGGTTGAGTTATGAGTTCTAGCGTGGTTGTTTGAGCTATTCGTGCTAATCTAGGACTTTTACACATAGGATCTCTTTTTGCTCAGTTCAAGGCACATGTAATGTTGCTTTGACATGAGAAAGTGTGCAAAGCAACTTAGGGTGCTCTCATGTTGCAACTATGTGATTGTTCTCTGACGCTAGAAGTTATAATTATCTTTGAACCGTCATGAACTACTTTCGTCGAGTTATGAAATCTAGCTTGATCCTTTGAGCTGTTCGTATTCATATACTACTTCTAGACATGTGATCTCTTTTTGTTAAGTTCAAGGCAATCTAATGTCGTTTCGACTTGAGAAAGTGTGCTAAGAACCTTAGGTTGGTCTCATATGTTGCAAGAAGGTCAATGTTCCCTTAAAATAGAAGTTCCAATTATCGGTGAAACCGTCATGAACTACTTTGGTTTAGTTATGAGGTCTAGTGTGGTTGTTTGTTCTATTCGTGCTTATCTAGGATTTCTACACATGTGATCTCTTTTTCCTATGTTCAAGGCCCATGTAATGTCGCTTTGACATGAGAAAGTGTGCAAAGCAACTTAGGTTGCTTTCATATGTTGCAACTATGTGATTGTTCTTTTACGCTAGAAGTTATGATTATATGTGAACCGTCATGCACTACTTTAGTTGTGTTGTGAAGTCTAGCTTGATCTTTTGAGCTATCCGTGTTCATATTGTACTTCTACACATGTGATCTCTATATGCTAAGTTCAAGGCAATGTAATGTCACTTCGATATGAGAAAGTGTGCTAAGCGAATTAGGTTTGTGTCATATGTTGCAAGAAGGTCATTGTTCTCTTAAGTTAGAAGTTATGATTATCGGTGAACTTTCATAAACTACTTTGGTTTAGTTATGAGGTCTAGCGTGGTCGTTTGAGCTATTCGTGCTTATCTAGGATTTCTACACATGTGATCTCTTTTTCCTATGTTCAAGGCCCATGTAATGTCGCTTTGACATGAGAAAGTGTGCAAAGCAACTTAGGTTGCTTTCATATGTTGCAACTATGTGATTGTTCTTTTACACTAGAAGTTATGATTATATGTGAACCGTCATGCACTAATTTAGTTATTTTGTGAAGTCTAGCTTGATCTTTTGAGGTAACCGTGTTCATATAGTACTTCTACACATGTGATCTCTATATGCTAAGTTCAACGCAATGTAATGTCGCTTCGATATGAGACAGTTTGCTAAGCAACTTAGGTAGGTATCATATATTGCAAGAAGGTCATTGTTCTCTTAAGTTAGAAGTTATGATTATCGGTACCGTCATGAACTACTTTGGTTGAGTTATGAGTTCTAGCGTGGTCGTTTGAGCTATTCGTGCTAATCTAGGACTTTTACACATAGAATCTCTTTTTGCTTAGTTCAAGGCACATGTAATGTTGCTTTGACATGAGAAAGTGTGCAAAGCAACTTAGGGTGCTCTCATGTTGCAACTATGTGATTGTTCTCTGACGCTAGAAGTTATAATTATCTTTGAACCGTCATGAACTACTTTCGTCAAGTTATGAAATCTAGCTTGATCCTTTGAGCTGTTCGTATTCATATACTACTTCTAGACATGTGATCTCTTTTTGTTAAGTTCAAGGCAATCTAATGTCGTTTCGACTTGAGAAAGTGTGCTAAGAACCTTAGGTTGGTCTCATATGTTGCAAGAAGGTCAATGTTCCCTTAAAATAGAAGTTCCAATTATCGGTGAACCGTCATGAACTACTTTGGTTTAGTTATGAGGTCTAGTGTGGTTGTTTGTTCTATTCGTGCTTATCTAGGATTTCTACACATGTGATCTCTTTTTGCTAAGTTCAAGGCCCATGTAATGTCGCTTTGACATGAGAAAGTTTGCAAAGCAACTTAAGTTGCTCTCTATGTTGCAACTATGTGAATGTTCTTTACGCAAGAATTTATGATTATATGTGAACCGTCATGCACTACTTTAGTTGTGTTGTGAAGTCTAGCTTGATCTTTTGACCTATCCGTGTTCATATTGTACTTCTACACATGTGATCTCTATATGCTAAGTTCAAGGCAATGTAATGTCACTTCGATATGAGAAAGTGTGCTAAGCGAATTAGGTTGGTGTCATATGTTGCAAGAAGGTCATTGTTCTCTTAAGTTAGAAGTTATGATTACCGGTGAACTTTCATGAACTACTTTGGTTTAGTTATGAGGTCTAGCGTGGTCGTTTGAGCTATTCGTGCTTATCTAGGATTTCTACACATGTGATCTCTTTTTGCTAAGTTCAAGGCCCATGTAATGTCGCTTTGACATGAGAAAGTTTGCAAAGCAACTTAGGTTGCTCTCTATGTTGCAACTATGTGAATGTTCTTTACGCAAGAAGTTATGATTATATGTGAACCGTCATGCACTACTTTAGTTGTGTTGTGAAGTCTAGCTTGATCTTTTGAGCTAAACGTGTTCATATAGTACTTTTACACATGTGATCTCTATATGCTAAGTTCAAGGCAATGTAATGTCGCTTCGATATGAGAAAGTTTGCTAAGCAACTTAGGTAGGTCTCATATATTGCAAGAAGGTCATTGTTCTCTTAAGTTAGAAGTTATGATTATCGGTACCGTCATGAACTACTTTGGTTGAGTTATGAGTTCTAGCGTGGTTGTTTGAGCTATTCGTGCTAATCTAGGACTTTTACACATAGGATCTCTTTTTGCTCAGTTCAAGGCACATGTAATGTTGCTTTGACATGAGAAAGTGTGCAAAGCAACTTAGGGTGCTCTCATGTTGCAACTATGTGATTGTTCTCTGACGCTAGAAGTTATAATTATCTTTGAACCGTCATGAACTACTTTCGTCGAGTTATGAAATCTAGCTTGATCCTTTGAGCTGTTCGTATTCATATACTACTTCTAGACATGTGATCTCTTTTTGTTAAGTTCAAGGCAATCTAATGTCGTTTCGACTTGAGAAAGTGTGCTAAGAACCTTAGGTTGGTCTCATATGTTGCAAGAAGGTCAATGTTCCCTTAAAATAGAAGTTCCAATTATCGGTGAACCGTCATGAACTACTTTGGTTTAGTTATGAGGTCTAGTGTGGTTGTTTGTTCTATTCGTGCTTATCTAGGATTTCTACACATGTGATCTCTTTTTGCTAAGTTCAAGGCCCATGTAATGTCGCTTTGACATGAGAAAGTGTGCAAAGCAACTTAGGTTGCTTTCATATGTTGCAACTATGTGAATGTTCTTTACGCTAGAAGTTATGATTATATGTGAACCGTCATGCACTACTTTAGTTGTGTTGTGAAGTCTAGCTTGATCTTTTGAGCTATCCGTGTTCATATTGTACTTCTACACATGTGATCTCTATATGCTAAGTTCAAAGCAATGTAATGTCACTTCGATATGAGAAAGTGTGCTAAGCGAATTAGGTTTGTGTCATATGTTGCAAGAAGGTCATTGTTCTCTTAAGTTAGAAGTTATGATTATCGGTGAACTTTCATAAACTACTTTGGTTTAGTTATAAGGTCTAGCGTGGTCGTTTGAGCTATTCGTGCTTATCTAGGATTTCTACACATGTGATCTCTTTTTCCTATGTTCAAGGCCCATGTAATGTCGCTTTAACATGAGAAAGTGTGCAAATCAACTTAGGTTGCTTTCATATGTTGCAACTATGTGATTGTTCTTTTATACTAGAAGTTATGATTATATGTGAACCGTCATGCACTAATTTAGTTATTTTGTGAAGTCTAGCTTGATCTTTTGAGGTAACCGTGTTCATATAGTACTTCTACACATGTGATCTCTATATGCTAAGTTCAACGCAATGTAATGTCGCTTCGATATGAGACAGTTTGCTAAGCAACTTAGGTAGGTATCATATATTGCAAGAAGGTCATTGTTCTCTTAAGTTAGAAGTTATGATTATCGGTACCGTCATGAACTACTTTGGTTGAGTTATGAGTTCTAGCGTGGTCGTTTGAGCTATTCGTGCTAATCTAGGACTTTTACACATAGAATCTCTTTTTGCTTAGTTCAAGGCACATGTAATGTTGCTTTGACATGAGAAAGTGTGCAAAGCAACTTAGGGTGCTCTCATGTTGCAACTATGTGATTGTTCTCTGACGCTAGAAGTTATAATTATCTTTGAACCGTCATGAACTACTTTCGTCAAGTTATGAAATCTAGCTTGATCCTTTGAGCTGTTCGTATTCATATACTACTTCTAGACATGTGATCTCTTTTTGTTAAGTTCAAGGCAATCTAATGTCGTTTCGACTTGAGAAAGTGTGCTAAGAACCTTAGGTTGGTCTCATATGTTGCAAGAAGGTCAATGTTCCCTTAAAATAGAAGTTCCAATTATCGGTGAACCGTCATGAACTACTTTGGTTTAGTTATGAGGTCTAGTGTGGTTGTTTGTTCTATTCGTGCTTATCTAGGATTTCTACACATGTGATCTCTTTTTGCTAAGTTCAAGGCCCATGTAATGTCGCTTTGACATGAGAAAGTGTGCAAAGCAACTTAGGTTGCTTTCATATGTTGCAACTATGTGAATGTTCTTTACGCTAGAAGTTATGATTATATGTGAACCGTCATGCACTACTTTAGTTGTGTTGTGAAGTCTAGCTTGATCTTTTGAGCTATCCGTGTTCATATTGTACTTCTACACATGTGATCTCTATATGCTAAGTTCAAGGCAATGTAATGTCACTTCGATATGAGAAAGTGTGCTAAGCGAATTAGGTTTGTGTCATATGTTGCAAGAAGGTCATTGTTCTCTTAAGTTAGAAGTTATGCTTATCGGTGAACTTTCATAAACTACTTTGGTTTAGTTATGAGGTCTAGCGTGGTCGTTTGAGCTATTCGTGCTTATCTAGGATTTCTACACATGTGATCTCTTTTTCCTATGTTCAAGGCCCATGTAATGTCGCTTTGACATGAGAAAGTGTGCAAAGCAACTTAGGTTGCTTTCATATGTTGCAACTATGTGAATGTTCTTTACGCTAGAAGTTATGATTATATGTGAACCGTCATGCACTACTTTAGTTGTGTTGTGAAGTCTAGCTTGATCTTTTGAGCTATCCGTGTTCATATTGTACTTCTACACATGTGATCTCTATATGCTAAGTTCAAGGCAATGTAATGTCACTTCGATATGAGAAAGTGTGCTAAGCGAATTAGGTTTGTGTCATATGTTGCAAGAAGGTCATTGTTCTCTTAAGTTAGAAGTTATGATTATCGGTGAACTTTCATAAACTACTTTGGTTTAGTTATGAGGTCTAGTGTGGTTGTTTGTTCTATTCGTGCTTATCTAGGATTTCTACACATGTGATCTCTTTTTGCTAAGTTCAAGGCCCATGTAATGTCGCTTTGACATGAGAAAGTTTGCAAAGCAACTTAGGTTGCTCTCTATGTTGCAATTATGTGAATGTTCTTTACGCAAGAAGTTATGATTATATGTGAACTGTCATGCACTACTTTAGTTGTGTTGTGAAGTCTAGCTTGATCTTTTGAGCTATCCGTGTTCATATTGTACTTCTACACATGTGATCTCTATATGCTAAGTTCAAGGCAATGTAATGTCACTTCGATATGAGAAAGTGTGCTAAGCGAATTAGGTTGGTGTCATATGTTGCAAGAAGGTCATTGTTCTCTTAAGTTAGAAGTTATGATTATCGGTGAACTTTCATGAACTACTTTGGTTTAGTTATGAGGTCTAGCGTGGTCGTTTGAGCTATTCGTGCTTATCTAGGATTTCTACACATGTGATCTCTTTTTGCTAAGTTCAAGGCCCATGTCATGTCGCTTTGACATGAGAAAGTTTGCAAAGCAACTTAGGTTAATCTCTATGTTGCAACTATGTGAATGTTCTTTACGCAAGAAGTTATGATTATATGTGAACCGTCATGCACTACTTTAGTTGTGTTGTGAAGTCTAGCTTGATCTTTTGAGCTAAACGTGTTCATATAGTACTTTTACACATGTGATCTCTATATGCTAAGTTCAAGGCAATGTAATGTCGCTTCGATATGAGAAAGTTTGCTAAGCAACTTAGGTAGGTCTCATATATTGCAAGAAGGTCATTGTTCTCTTAAGTTAGAAGTTATGATTATCGGTACCGTCATGAACTACTTTGGTTGAGTTATGAGTTCTAGCATGGTTGTTTGAGCTATTCGTGCTAATCTAGGACTTTTACACATAGGATCTCTTTTTGCTCAGTTCAAGGCACATGTAATGTTGCTTTGACATGAGAAAGTGTGCAAAGCAACTTAGGGTGCTCTCATGTTGCAACTATGTGATTGTTCTCTGACGCTAGAAGTTCTAATTATCTTTGAACCGCCATGAACTACTTTCGTCGAGTTATGAAATCTAGCTTGATCCTTTGAGCTGTTCGTATTCATATACTACTTCTAGACATGTGATCTCTTTTTGTTAAGTTCAAGGCAATCTAATGTCGTTTCGACTTGAGAAAGTGTGCTAAGAACCTTAGGTTGGTCTCATATGTTGCAAGAAGGTCAATGTTCCCTTAAAATAGAAGTTCCAATTATCGGTGAACCGTCATGAACTACTTTGGTTTAGTTATGAGGTCTAGTGTGGTTGTTTGTTCTATTCGTGCTTATCTAGGATTTCTACACATGTGATCTCTTTTTGCTAAGTTCAAGGCCCATGTAATGTCGCTTTGACATGAGAAAGTTTGCAAAGCAACTTAGGTTGCTCTCTATGTTGCAATTATGTGAATGTTCTTTACGCAAGAAGTTATGATTATATGTGAACCGTCATGCACTACTTTAGTTGTGTTGTGAAGTCTAGCTTGATCTTTTGAGCTATCCGTGTTCATATTGTACTTCTACACATGTGATCTCTATATGCTAAGTTCAAGGCAATGTAATGTCACTTCGATATGAGAAAGTGTGCTAAGCGAATTAGGTTGGTGTCATATGTTGCAAGAAGGTCATTGTTCTCTTAAGTTAGAAGTTATGATTATCGGTGAACTTTCATGAACTACTTTGGTTTAGTTATGAGGTCTAGCGTGGTCGTTTGAGCTATTCGTGCTTATCTAGGATTTCTACACATGTGATCTCTTTTTGCTAAGTTCAAGGCCCATGTCATGTCGCTTTGACATGAGAAAGTTTGCAAAGCAACTTAGGTTAATCTCTATGTTGCAACTATGTGAATGTTCTTTACGCAAGAAGTTATGATTATATGTGAACCGTCATGCACTACTTTAGTTGTGTTGTGAAGTCTAGCTTGATCTTTTGAGCTAAACGTGTTCATATAGTACTTTTACACATGTGATCTCTATATGCTAAGTTCAAGGCAATGTAATGTCGCTTCGATATGAGAAAGTTTGCTAAGCAACTTAGGTAGGTCTCATATATTGCAAGAAGGTCATTGTTCTCTTAAGTTAGAAGTTATGATTATCGGTACCGTCATGAACTACTTTGGTTGAGTTATGAGTTCTAGCATGGTTGTTTGAGCTATTCGTGCTAATCTAGGACTTTTACACATAGGATCTCTTTTTGCTCAGTTCAAGGCACATGTAATGTTGCTTTGACATGAGAAAGTGTGCAAAGCAACTTAGGGTGCTCTCATGTTGCAACTATGTGATTGTTCTCTGACGCTAGAAGTTCTAATTATCTTTGAACCGCCATGAACTACTTTCGTCGAGTTATGAAATCTAGCTTGATCCTTTGAGCTGTTCGTATTCATATACTACTTCTAGACATGTGATCTCTTTTTGTTAAGTTCAAGGCAATCTAATGTCGTTTCGACTTGAGAAAGTGTGCTAAGAACCTTAGGTTGGTCTCATATGTTGCAAGAAGGTCAATGTTCCCTTAAAATAGAAGTTCCAATTATCGGTGAACCGTCATGAACTACTTTGGTTTAGTTATGAGGTCTAGTGTGGTTGTTTGTTCTATTCGTGCTTATCTAGGATTTCTACACATGTGATCTCTTTTTGCTAAGTTCAAGGCCCATGTAATGTCGCTTTGACATGAGAAAGTGTGCAAAGCAACTTAGGTTGCTTTCATATGTTGCAACTATGTGAATGTTCTTTACGCTAGAAGTTATGATTATATGTGAACCGTCATGCACTACTTTAGTTGTGTTGTGAAGTCTAGCTTGATCTTTTGAGCTATCCGTGTTCATATTGTACTTCTACACATGTGATCTCTATATGCTAAGTTCAAAGCAATGTAATGTCACTTCGATATGAGAAAGTGTGCTAAGCGAATTAGGTTTGTGTCATATGTTGCAAGAAGGTCATTGTTCTCTTAAGTTAGAAGTTATGATTATCGGTGAACTTTCATAAACTACTTTGGTTTAGTTATGAGGTCTAGCGTGGTCGTTTGAGCTATTCGTGCTTATCTAGGATTTCTACACATGTGATCTCTTTTTCCTATGTTCAAGGCCCATGTAATGTCGCTTTAACATGAGAAAGTGTGCAAATCAACTTAGGTTGCTTTCATATGTTGCAACTATGTGATTGTTCTTTTACACTAGAAGTTATGATTATATGTGAACCGTCATGCACTAATTTAGTTATTTTGTGAAGTCTAGCTTGATCTTTTGAGGTAACCGTGTTCATATAGTACTTCTACACATGTGATCTCTATATGCTAAGTTCAACGCAATGTAATGTCGCTTCGATATGAGACAGTTTGCTAAGCAACTTAGGTAGATATCATATATTGCAAGAAGGTCATTGTTCTCTTAAGTTAGAAGTTATGATTATCGGTACCGTCATGAACTACTTTGGTTGAGTTATGAGTTCTAGCGTGGTCGTTTGAGCTATTCGTGCTAATCTAGGACTTTTACACATAGAATCTCTTTTTGCTTAGTTCAAGGCACATGTAATGTTGCTTTGACATGAGAAAGTGTGCAAAGCAACTTAGGGTAATCTCATGTTGCAACTATGTGATTGTTCTCTGACGCTAGAAGTTATAATTATCTTTGAACCGTCATGAACTACTTTCGTCAAGTTATGAAATCTAGCTTGATCCTTTGAGCTGTTCGTATTCATATACTACTTCTAGACATGTGATCTCTTTTTGTTAAGTTCAAGGCAATCTAATGTCGTTTCGACTTGAGAAAGTGTGCTAAGAACCTTAGGTTGGTCTCATATGTTGCAAGAAGGTCAATGTTCCCTTAAAATAGAAGTTCCAATTATCGGTGAACCGTCATGAACTACTTTGGTTTAGTTATGAGGTCTAGTGTGGTTGTTTGTTCTATTCGTGCTTATCTAGGATTTCTACACATGTGATCTCTTTTTGCTAAGTTCAAGGCCCATGTAATGTCGCTTTGACATGAGAAAGTTTGCAAAGCAACTTAAGTTGCTCTCTATGTTGCAACTATGTGAATGTTCTTTACGCAAGAATTTATGATTATATGTGAACCGTCATGCACTACTTTAGTTGTGTTGTGAAGTCTAGCTTGATCTTTTGAGCTATCCGTGTTCATATTGTACTTCTACACATGTGATCTCTATATGCTAAGTTCAAGGCAATGTAATGTCACTTCGATATGAGAAAGTGTGCTAAGCGAATTAGGTTGGTGTCATATGTTGCAAGAAGGTCATTGTTCTCTTAAGTTAGAAGTTATGATTATCGGTGAACTTTCATGAACTACTTTGGTTTAGTTATGAGGTCTAGCGTGGTCGTTTGAGCTATTCGTGCTTATCTAGGATTTCTACACATGTGATCTCTTTTTGCTAAGTTCAAGGCCCATGTCATGTCGCTTTGACATGAGAAAGTTTGCAAAGCAACTTAGGTTGCTCTCTATGTTGCAACTATGTGAATGTTCTTTACGCAAGAAGTTATGATTATATGTGAACCGTCATGCACTACTTTAGTTGTGTTGTGAAGTCTAGCTTGATCTTTTGAGCTAAACGTGTTCATATAGTACTTTTACACATGTGATCTCTATATGCTAAGTTCAAGGCAATGTAATGTCGCTTCGATATGAGAAAGTTTGCTAAGCAACTTAGGTAGGTCTCATATATTGCAAGAAGGTCATTGTTCTCTTAAGTTAGAAGTTATGATTATCGGTACCGTCATGAACTACTTTGGTTGAGTTATGAGTTCTAGCATGGTTGTTTGAGCTATTCGTGCTAATCTAGGACTTTTACACATAGGATCTCTTTTTGCTCAGTTCAAGGCACATGTAATGTTGCTTTGACATGAGAAAGTGTGCAAAGCAACTTAGGGTGCTCTCATGTTGCAACTATGTGATTGTTCTCTGACGCTAGAAGTTCTAATTATCTTTGAACCGCCATGAACTACTTTCGTCGAGTTATGAAATCTAGCTTGATCCTTTGAGCTGTTCGTATTCATATACTACTTCTAGACATGTGATCTCTTTTTGTTAAGTTCAAGGCAATCTAATGTCGTTTCGACTTGAGAAAGTGTGCTAAGAACCTTAGGTTGGTCTCATATGTTGCAAGAAGGTCAATGTTCCCTTAAAATAGAAGTTCCAATTATCGGTGAACCGTCATGAACTACTTTGGTTTAGTTATGAGGTCTAGTGTGGTTGTTTGTTCTATTCGTGCTTATCTAGGATTTCTACACATGTGATCTCTTTTTGCTAAGTTCAAGGCCCATGTAATGTCGCTTTGACATGAGAAAGTGTGCAAAGCAACTTAGGTTGCTTTCATATGTTGCAACTATGTGAATGTTCTTTACGCTAGAAGTTATGATTATATGTGAACCGTCATGCACTACTTTAGTTGTGTTGTGAAGTCTAGCTTGATCTTTTGAGCTATCCGTGTTCATATTGTACTTCTACACATGTGATCTCTATATGCTAAGTTCAAGGCAATGTAATGTCACTTCGATATGAGAAAGTGTGCTAAGCGAATTAGGTTTGTGTCATATGTTGCAAGAAGGTCATTGTTCTCTTAAGTTAGAAGTTATGATTATCGGTGAACTTTCATAAACTACTTTGGTTTAGTTATGAGGTCTAGCGTGGTCGTTTGAGCTATTCGTGCTTATCTAGGATTTCTACACATGTGATCTCTTTTTCCTATGTTCAAGGCCCATGTAATGTCGCTTTGACATGAGAAAGTGTGCAAAGCAACTTAGGTTGCTTTCATATGTTGCAACTATGTGATTGTTCTTTTACACTAGAAGTTATGATTATATGTGAACCGTCATGCACTAATTTAGTTATTTTGTGAAGTCTAGCTTGATCTTTTGAGGTAACCGTGTTCATATAGTACTTCTACACATGTGATCTCTATATGCTAAGTTCAACGCAATGTAATGTCGCTTCGATATGAGACAGTTTGCTAAGCAACTTAGGTAGATATCATATATTGCAAGAAGGTCATTGTTCTCTTAAGTTAGAAGTTATGATTATCGGTACCGTCATGAACTACTTTGGTTGAGTTATGAGTTCTAGCGTGGTCGTTTGAGCTATTCGTGCTAATCTAGGACTTTTACACATAGAATCTCTTTTTGCTTAGTTCAAGGCACATGTAATGTTGCTTTGACATGAGAAAGTGTGCAAAGCAACTTAGGGTGCTCTCATGTTGCAACTATGTGATTGTTCTCTGACGCTAGAAGTTATAATTATCTTTGAACCGTCATGAACTACTTTCGTCAAGTTATGAAATCTAGCTTGATCCTTTGAGCTGTTCGTATTCATATACTACTTCTAGACATGTGATCTCTTTTTGTTAAGTTCAAGGCAATCTAATGTCGTTTCGACTTGAGAAAGTGTGCTAAGAACCTTAGGTTGGTCTCATATGTTGCAAGAAGGTCAATGTTCCCTTAAAATAGAAGTTCCAATTATCGGTGAACCGTCATGAACTACTTTGGTTTAGTTATGAGGTCTAGTGTGGTTGTTTGTTCTATTCGTGCTTATCTAGGATTTCTACACATGTGATCTCTTTTTGCTAAGTTCAAGGCCCATGTAATGTCGCTTTGACATGAGAAAGTTTGCAAAGCAACTTAAGTTGCTCTCTATGTTGCAACTATGTGAATGTTCTTTACGCAAGAATTTATGATTATATGTGAACCGTCATGCACTACTTTAGTTGTGTTGTGAAGTCTAGCTTGATCTTTTGAGCTATCCGTGTTCATATTGTACTTCTACACATGTGATCTCTATATGCTAAGTTCAAGGCAATGTAATGTCACTTCGATATGAGAAAGTGTGCTAAGCGAATTAGGTTGGTGTCATATGTTGCAAGAAGGTCATTGTTCTCTTAAGTTAGAAGTTATGATTATCGGTGAACTTTCATGAACTACTTTGGTTTAGTTATGAGGTCTAGCGTGGTCGTTTGAGCTATTCGTGCTTATCTAGGATTTCTACACATGTGATCTCTTTTTGCTAAGTTCAAGGCCCATGTAATGTCGCTTTGACATGAGAAAGTTTGCAAAGCAACTTAGGTTGCTCTCTATGTTGCAACTATGTGAATGTTCTTTACGCAAGAAGTTATGATTATATGTGAACCGTCATGCACTACTTTAGTTGTGTTGTGAAGTCTAGCTTGATCTTTTGAGCTAAACGTGTTCATATAGTACTTTTACACATGTGATCTCTATATGCTAAGTTCAAGGCAATGTAATGTCGCTTCGATATGAGAAAGTTTGCTAAGCAACTTAGGTAGGTCTCATATATTGCAAGAAGGTCATTTTTCTCTTAAGTTAGAAGTTATGATTATCGGTACCGTCATGAACTACTTTGGTTGAGTTATGAGTTCTAGCGTGGTTGTTTGAGCTATTCGTGCTAATCTAGGACTTTTACACATAGGATCTCTTTTTGCTCAGTTCAAGGCACATGTAATGTTGCTTTGACATGAGAAAGTGTGCAAAGCAACTTAGGGTGCTCTCATGTTGCAACTATGTGATTGTTCTCTGACGCTAGAAGTTATAATTATCTTTGAACCGTCATGAACTACTTTCGTCGAGTTATGAAATCTAGCTTGATCCTTTGAGCTGTTCGTATTCATATACTACTTCTAGACATGTGATCTCTTTTTGTTAAGTTCAAGGCAATCTAATGTCGTTTCGACTTGAGAAAGTGTGCTAAGAACCTTAGGTTGGTCTCATATGTTGCAAGAAGGTCAATGTTCCCTTAAAATAGAAGTTCCAATTATCGGTGAACCGTCATGAACTACTTTGGTTTAGTTATGAGGTCTAGTGTGGTTGTTTGTTCTATTCGTGCTTATCTAGGATTTCTACACATGTGATCTCTTTTTGCTAAGTTCAAGGCCCATGTAATGTCGCTTTGACATGAGAAAGTGTGCAAAGCAACTTAGGTTGCTTTCATATGTTGCAACTATGTGAATGTTCTTTACGCTAGAAGTTATGATTATATGTGAACCGTCATGCACTACTTTAGTTGTGTTGTGAAGTCTAGCTTGATCTTTTGAGCTATCCGTGTTCATATTGTACTTCTACACATGTGATCTCTATATGCTAAGTTCAAAGCAATGTAATGTCACTTCGATATGAGAAAGTGTGCTAAGCGAATTAGGTTTGTGTCATATGTTGCAAGAAGGTCATTGTTCTCTTAAGTTAGAAGTTATGATTATCGGTGAACTTTCATAAACTACTTTGGTTTAGTTATGAGGTCTAGCGTGGTCGTTTGAGCTATTCGTGCTTATCTAGGATTTCTACACATGTGATCTCTTTTTCCTATGTTCAAGGCCCATGTAATGTCGCTTTAACATGAGAAAGTGTGCAAATCAACTTAGGTTGCTTTCATATGTTGCAACTATGTGATTGTTCTTTTATACTAGAAGTTATGATTATATGTGAACCGTCATGCACTAATTTAGTTATTTTGTGAAGTCTAGCTTGATCTTTTGAGGTAACCGTGTTCATATAGTACTTCTACACATGTGATCTCTATATGCTAAGTTCAACGCAATGTAATGTCGCTTCGATATGAGACAGTTTGCTAAGCAACTTAGGTAGGTATCATATATTGCAAGAAGGTCATTGTTCTCTTAAGTTAGAAGTTATGATTATCGGTACCGTCATGAACTACTTTGGTTGAGTTATGAGTTCTAGCGTGGTCGTTTGAGCTATTCGTGCTAATCTAGGACTTTTACACATAGAATCTCTTTTTGCTTAGTTCAAGGCACATGTAATGTTGCTTTGACATGAGAAAGTGTGCAAAGCAACTTAGGGTGCTCTCATGTTGCAACTATGTGATTGTTCTCTGACGCTAGAAGTTATAATTATCTTTGAACCGTCATGAACTACTTTCGTCAAGTTATGAAATCTAGCTTGATCCTTTGAGCTGTTCGTATTCATATACTACTTCTAGACATGTGATCTCTTTTTGTTAAGTTCAAGGCAATCTAATGTCGTTTCGACTTGAGAAAGTGTGCTAAGAACCTTAGGTTGGTCTCATATGTTGCAAGAAGGTCAATGTTCCCTTAAAATAGAAGTTCCAATTATCGGTGAACCGTCATGAACTACTTTGGTTTAGTTATGAGGTCTAGTGTGGTTGTTTGTTCTATTCGTGCTTATCTAGGATTTCTACACATGTGATCTCTTTTTGCTAAGTTCAAGGCCCATGTAATGTCGCTTTGACATGAGAAAGTGTGCAAAGCAACTTAGGTTGCTTTCATATGTTGCAACTATGTGAATGTTCTTTACGCTAGAAGTTATGATTATATGTGAACCGTCATGCACTACTTTAGTTGTGTTGTGAAGTCTAGCTTGATCTTTTGAGCTATCCGTGTTCATATTGTACTTCTACACATGTGATCTCTATATGCTAAGTTCAAGGCAATGTAATGTCACTTCGATATGAGAAAGTGTGCTAAGCGAATTAGGTTTGTGTCATATGTTGCAAGAAGGTCATTGTTCTCTTAAGTTAGAAGTTATGCTTATCGGTGAACTTTCATAAACTACTTTGGTTTAGTTATGAGGTCTAGCGTGGTCGTTTGAGCTATTCGTGCTTATCTAGGATTTCTACACATGTGATCTCTTTTTCCTATGTTCAAGGCCCATGTAATGTCGCTTTGACATGAGAAAGTGTGCAAAGCAACTTAGGTTGCTTTCATATGTTGCAACTATGTGAATGTTCTTTACGCTAGAAGTTATGATTATATGTGAACCGTCATGCACTACTTTAGTTGTGTTGTGAAGTCTAGCTTGATCTTTTGAGCTATCCGTGTTCATATTGTACTTCTACACATGTGATCTCTATATGCTAAGTTCAAGGCAATGTAATGTCACTTCGATATGAGAAAGTGTGCTAAGCGAATTAGGTTTGTGTCATATGTTGCAAGAAGGTCATTGTTCTCTTAAGTTAGAAGTTATGATTATCGGTGAACTTTCATAAACTACTTTGGTTTAGTTATGAGGTCTAGTGTGGTTGTTTGTTCTATTCGTGCTTATCTAGGATTTCTACACATGTGATCTCTTTTTGCTAAGTTCAAGGCCCATGTAATGTCGCTTTGACATGAGAAAGTTTGCAAAGCAACTTAGGTTGCTCTCTATGTTGCAATTATGTGAATGTTCTTTACGCAAGAAGTTATGATTATATGTGAACCGTCATGCACTACTTTAGTTGTGTTGTGAAGTCTAGCTTGATCTTTTGAGCTATCCGTGTTCATATTGTACTTCTACACATGTGATCTCTATATGCTAAGTTCAAGGCAATGTAATGTCACTTCGATATGAGAAAGTGTGCTAAGCGAATTAGGTTGGTGTCATATGTTGCAAGAAGGTCATTGTTCTCTTAAGTTAGAAGTTATGATTATCGGTGAACTTTCATGAACTACTTTGGTTTAGTTATGAGGTCTAGCGTGGTCGTTTGAGCTATTCGTGCTTATCTAGGATTTCTACACATGTGATCTCTTTTTGCTAAGTTCAAGGCCCATGTCATGTCGCTTTGACATGAGAAAGTTTGCAAAGCAACTTAGGTTAATCTCTATGTTGCAACTATGTGAATGTTCTTTACGCAAGAAGTTATGATTATATGTGAACCGTCATGCACTACTTTAGTTGTGTTGTGAAGTCTAGCTTGATCTTTTGAGCTAAACGTGTTCATATAGTACTTTTACACATGTGATCTCTATATGCTAAGTTCAAGGCAATGTAATGTCGCTTCGATATGAGAAAGTTTGCTAAGCAACTTAGGTAGGTCTCATATATTGCAAGAAGGTCATTGTTCTCTTAAGTTAGAAGTTATGATTATCGGTACCGTCATGAACTACTTTGGTTGAGTTATGAGTTCTAGCATGGTTGTTTGAGCTATTCGTGCTAATCTAGGACTTTTACACATAGGATCTCTTTTTGCTCAGTTCAAGGCACATGTAATGTTGCTTTGACATGAGAAAGTGTGCAAAGCAACTTAGGGTGCTCTCATGTTGCAACTATGTGATTGTTCTCTGACGCTAGAAGTTCTAATTATCTTTGAACCGCCATGAACTACTTTCGTCGAGTTATGAAATCTAGCTTGATCCTTTGAGCTGTTCGTATTCATATACTACTTCTAGACATGTGATCTATTTTTGTTAAGTTCAAGGCAATCTAATGTCGTTTCGACTTGAGAAAGTGTGCTAAGAACCTTAGGTTGGTCTCATATGTTGCAAGAAGGTCAATGTTCCCTTAAAATAGAAGTTCCAATTATCGGTGAACCGTCATGAACTACTTTGGTTTAGTTATGAGGTCTAGTGTGGTTGTTTGTTCTATTCGTGCTTATCTAGGATTTCTACACATGTGATCTCTTTTTGCTAAGTTCAAGGCCCATGTAATGTCGCTTTGACATGAGAAAGTGTGCAAAGCAACTTAGGTTGCTTTCATATGTTGCAACTATGTGAATGTTCTTTACGCTAGAAGTTATGATTATATGTGAACCGTCATGCACTACTTTAGTTGTGTTGTGAAGTCTAGCTTGATCTTTTGAGCTATCCGTGTTCATATTGTACTTCTACACATGTGATCTCTATATGCTAAGTTCAAGGCAATGTAATGTCACTTCGATATGAGAAAGTGTGCTAAGCGAATTAGGTTTGTGTCATATGTTGCAAGAAGGTCATTGTTCTCTTAAGTTAGAAGTTATGATTATCGGTGAACTTTCATAAACTACTTTGGTTTAGTTATGAGGTCTAGCGTGGTCGTTTGAGCTATTCGTGCTTATCTAGGATTTCTACACATGTGATCTCTTTTTGCTAAGTTCAAGGCCCATGTAATGTCGCTTTGACATGAGAAAGTTTGCAAAGCAACTTAGGTTGCTCTCTATGTTGCAACTATGTGAATGTTCTTTACGCAAGAAGTTATGATTACATGTGAACCGTCATGCACTACTTTAGTTGTGTTGTGAAGTCTAGCTTGATCTTTTGAGCTATCCGTGTTCATATTGTACTTCTACACATGTGATCTCTATATGCTAAGTTCAAGGCAATGTAATGTCACTTCGATATGAGAAAGTGTGCTAAGCGAATTAGGTTGGTGTCATATGTTGCAAGAAGGTCATTGTTCTCTTAAGTTAGAAGTTATGATTATCGGTGAACTTTCATGAACTACTTTGGTTTAGTTATGAGGTCTAGCGTGGTCGTTTGAGCTATTCGTGCTTATCTAGGATTTCTACACATGTGATCTCTTTTTGCTAAGTTCAAGGCCCATGTCATGTCGCTTTGACATGAGAAAGTTTGCAAAGCAACTTAGGTTGCTCTCTATGTTGCAACTATGTGAATGTTCTTTACGCACGAAGTTATGATTATATGTGAACCGTCATGCACTACTTTAGTTGTGTTGTGAAGTCTAGCTTGATGTTTTGAGCTAAACGTGTTCATATAGTACTTTTACACATGTGATCTCTATATGCTAAGTTCAAGGCAATGTAATGTCGCTTCGATATGAGAAAGTTTGCTAAGCAACTTAGGTAGGTCTCATATATTGCAAGAAGGTCATTGTTCTCTTAAGTTAGAAGTTATGATTATCGGTACCGTCATGAACTACTTTGGTTGAGTTATGAGTTCTAGCATGGTTGTTTGAGCTATTCGTGCTAATCTAGGACTTTTACACATAGGATCTCTTTTTGCTCAGTTCAAGGCACATGTAATGTTGCTTTGACATGAGAAAGTGTGCAAAGCAACTTAGGGTGCTCTCATGTTGCAACTATGTGATTGTTCTCTGACGCTAGAAGTTCTAATTATCTTTGAACCGCCATGAACTACTTTCGTCGAGTTATGAAATCTAGCTTGATCCTTTGAGCTGTTCGTATTCATATACTACTTCTAGACATGTGATCTCTTTTTGTTAAGTTCAAGGCAATCTAATGTCGTTTCGACTTGAGAAAGTGTGCTAAGAACCTTAGGTTGGTCTCATATGTTGCAAGAAGGTCAATGTTCCCTTAAAATAGAAGTTCCAATTATCGGTGAACCGTCATGAACTACTTTGGTTTAGTTATGAGGTCTAGTGTGGTTGTTTGTTCTATTCGTGCTTATCTAGGATTTCTACACATGTGATCTCTTTTTGCTAAGTTCAAGGCCCATGTAATGTCGCTTTGACATGAGAAAGTGTGCAAAGCAACTTAGGTTGCTTTCATATGTTGCAACTATGTGAATGTTCTTTACGCTAGAAGTTATGATTATATGTGAACCGTCATGCACTACTTTAGTTGTGTTGTGAAGTCTAGCTTGATCTTTTGAGCTATCCGTGTTCATATTGTACTTCTACACATGTGATCTCTATATGCTAAGTTCAAGGCAATGTAATGTCACTTCGATATGAGAAAGTGTGCTAAGCGAATTAGGTTTGTGTCATATGTTGCAAGAAGGTCATTGTTCTCTTAAGTTAGAAGTTATGATTATCGGTGAACTTTCATAAACTACTTTGGTTTAGTTATGAGGTCTAGCGTGGTCGTTTGAGCTATTCGTGCTTATCTAGGATTTCTACACATGTGATCTCTTTTTGCTAAGTTCAAGGCCCATGTAATGTCGCTTTGACATGAGAAAGTTTGCAAAGCAACTTAGGTTGCTCTCTATGTTGCAACTATGTGAATGTTCTTTACGCAAGAAGTTATGATTATATGTGAACCGTCATGCACTACTTTAGTTGTGTTGTGAAGTCTAGCTTGATCTTTTGAGCTATCCGTGTTCATATTGTACTTCTACACATGTGATCTCTATATGCTAAGTTCAAGGCAATGTAATGTCACTTCGATATGAGAAAGTGTGCTAAGCGAATTAGGTTGGTGTCATATGTTGCAAGAAGGTCATTGTTCTCTTAAGTTAGAAGTTATGATTATCGGTGAACTTTCATAAACTACTTTGGTTTAGTTATGAGGTCTAGCGTGGTCGTTTGAGCTATTCGTGCTTATCTAGGATTTCTACACATGTGATCTCTTTTTGCTAAGTTCAAGGCCCATGTCATGTCGCTTTGACATGAGAAAGTTTGCAAAGCAACTTAGGTTGCTCTCTATGTTGCAACTATGTGAATGTTCTTTACGCAAGAAGTTATGATTATATGTGAACCCGTCATGCACTACTTTAGTTGTGTTGTGAAGTCTAGCTTGATCTTTTGAGCTAAACGTGTTCATATAGTACTTTTACACATGTGATCTCTATATGCTAAGTTCAAGGCAATGTAATGTCGCTTCGATATGGAGAAAGTTTGCTAAGCAACTTAGGTAGGTCTCATATATTGCAAGAAGGTCATTGTTCTCTTAAGTTAGAAGTTATGATTATCGGTACCGTCATGAACTACTTTGGTTGAGTTATGAGTTCTAGCGTGGTTGTTTGAGCTATTCGTGCTAATCTAGGACTTTTACACATAGGATCTCTTTTTGCTCAGTTCAAGGCACATGTAATGTTGCTTTGACATGAGAAAGTGTGCAAAGCAACTTAGGGTGCTCTCATGTTGCAACTATGTGATTGTTTCTCTCTCTTAAGTTATAATTATCTTTGAACCGTCATGAACTACTTTCGTCGAGTTATGAAATCTAGCTTGATCCTTTGAGCTGTTCGTATTCATATACTACTTCTAGACATGTGATCTCTTTTTGTTAAGTTCAAGGCAATCTAATGTCGTTTCGACTTGAGAAAGTGTGCTAAGAACCTTAGGTTGGTCTCATATGTTGCAAGAAGGTCAATGTTCCCTTAAAATAGAAGTTCCAATTATCGGTGAACCGTCATGAACTACTTTGGTTTAGTTATGAGGTCTAGTGTGGTTGTTTGTTCTATTCGTGCTTATCTAGGATTTCTACACATGTGATCTCTTTTTGCTAAGTTCAAGGCCCATGTAATGTCGCTTTGACATGAGAAAGTGTGCAAAGCAACTTAGGTTGCTTTCATATGTTGCAACTATGTGAATGTTCTTTACGCTAGAAGTTATGATTATATGTGAACCGTCATGCACTACTTTAGTTGTGTTGTGAAGTCTAGCTTGATCTTTTGAGCTATCCGTGTTCATATTGTACTTCTACACATGTGATCTCTATATGCTAAGTTCAAGGCAATGTAATGTCACTTCGATATGAGAAAGTGTGCTAAGCGAATTAGGTTTGTGTCATATGTTGCAAGAAGGTCATTGTTCTCTTAAGTTAGAAGTTATGATTATCGGTGAACTTTCATAAACTACTTTGGTTTAGTTATGAGGTCTAGCGTGGTCGTTTGAGCTATTCGTGCTTATCTAGGGTTTCTACACGTGATCTCTTTTTCCTATGTTCAAGGCCCATGTAATGTCGCTTTGACATGAGAAAGTGTGCAAAGCAACTTAGGTTGCTTTCATATGTTGCAACTATGTGATTGTTCTTTTACACTAGAAGTTATGATTATATGTGAACCGTCATGCACTAATTTAGTTATTTTGTGAAGTCTAGCTTGATCTTTTGAGGTAACCGTGTTCATATAGTACTTCTACACATGTGATCTCTATATGCTAAGTTCAACGCAATGTAATGTCGCTTCGATATGAGACAGTTTGCTAAGCAACTTAGGTAGGTATCATATATTGCAAGAAGGTCATTGTTCTCTTAAGTTAGAAGTTATGATTATCGGTACCGTCATGAACTACTTTGGTTGAGTTATGAGTTCTAGCGTGGTCGTTTGAGCTATTCGTGCTAATCTAGGACTTTTACACATAGAATCTCTTTTTGCTTAGTTCAAGGCACATGTAATGTTGCTTTGACATGAGAAAGTGTGCAAAGCAACTTAGGGTGCTCTCATGTTGCAACTATGTGATTGTTCTCTGATGCTAGAAGTTATAATTATCTTTGAACCGTCATGAACTACTTTCGTCAAGTTATGAAATCTAGCTTGATCCTTTGAGCTGTTCGTATTCATATACTACTTCTAGACATGTGATCTCTTTTTGTTAAGTTCAAGGCAATCTAATGTCGTTTCGACTTGAGAAAGTGTGCTAAGAACCTTAGGTTGGTCTCATATGTTGCAAGAAGGTCAATGTTCCCTTAAAATAGAAGTTCCAATTATCGGTGAACCGTCATGAACTACTTTGGTTTAGTTATGAGGTCTAGTGTGGTTGTTTGTTCTATTCGTGCTTATCTAGGATTTCTACACATGTGATCTCTTTTTGCTAAGTTCAAGGCCCATGTAATGTCGCTTTGACATGAGAAAGTTTGCAAAGCAACTTAAGTTGCTCTCTATGTTGCAACTATGTGAATGTTCTTTACGCAAGAATTTATGATTATATGTGAACCGTCATGCACTACTTTAGTTGTGTTGTGAAGTCTAGCTTGATCTTTTGAGCTATCCGTGTTCATATTGTACTTCTACACATGTGATCTCTATATGCTAAGTTCAAGGCAATGTAATGTCACTTCGATATGAGAAAGTGTGCTAAGCGAATTAGGTTGGTGTCATATGTTGCAAGAAGGTCATTGTTCTCTTAAGTTAGAAGTTATGATTATCGGTGAACTTTCATGAACTACTTTGGTTTAGTTATGAGGTCTAGTGTGGTTGTTTGTTCTATTCGTGCTTATCTAGGATTTCTACACATGTGATCTCTTTTTGCTAAGTTCAAGGCCCATGTAATGTCGCTTTGACATGAGAAAGTGTGCAAAGCAACTTAGGTTGCTTTCATATGTTGCAACTATGTGAATGTTCTTTACGCTAGAAGTTATGATTATATGTGAACCGTCATGCACTACTTTAGTTGTGTTGTGAAGTCTAGCTTGATCTTTTGAGCTATCCGTGTTCATATTGTACTTCTACACATGTGATCTCTATATGCTAAGTTCAAGGCAATGTAATGTCACTTCGATATGAGAAAGTGTGCTAAGCGAATTAGGTTTGTGTCATATGTTGCAAGAAGGTCATTGTTCTCTTAAGTTAGAAGTTATGATTATCGGTGAACTTTCATAAACTACTTTGGTTTAGTTATGAGGTCTAGCGTGGTCGTTTGAGCTATTCGTGCTTATCTAGGGTTTCTACACGTGATCTCTTTTTCCTATGTTCAAGGCCCATGTAATGTCGCTTTGACATGAGAAAGTGTGCAAAGCAACTTAGGTTGCTTTCATATGTTGCAACTATGTGATTGTTCTTTTACACTAGAAGTTATGATTATATGTGAACCGTCATGCACTAATTTAGTTATTTTGTGAAGTCTAGCTTGATCTTTTGAGGTAACCGTGTTCATATAGTACTTCTACACATGTGATCTCTATATGCTAAGTTCAACGCAATGTAATGTCGCTTCGATATGAGACAGTTTGCTAAGCAACTTAGTCTCTCTCTCTCTATTGCAAGAAGGTCATTGTTCTCTTAAGTTAGAAGTTATGATTATCGGTACCGTCATGAACTACTTTGGTTGAGTTATGAGTTCTAGCGTGGTTGTTTGAGCTATTCGTGCTAATCTAGGACTTTTACACATAGGATCTCTTTTTGCTCAGTTCAAGGCACATGTAATGTTGCTTTGACATGAGAAAGTGTGCAAAGCAACTTAGGGTGCTCTCATGTTGCAACTATGTGATTGTTCTCTGACGCTAGAAGTTATAATTATCTTTGAACCGTCATGAACTACTTTCGTCGAGTTATGAAATCTAGCTTGATCCTTTGAGCTGTTCGTATTCATATACTACTTCTAGACATGTGATCTCTTTTTGTTAAGTTCAAGGCAATCTAATGTCGTTTCGACTTGAGAAAGTGTGCTAAGAACCTTAGGTTGGTCTCATATGTTGCAAGAAGGTCAATGTTCCCTTAAAATAGAAGTTCCAATTATCGGTGAACCGTCATGAACTACTTTGGTTTAGTTATGAGGTCTAGTGTGGTTGTTTGTTCTATTCGTGCTTATCTAGGATTTCTACACATGTGATCTCTTTTTGCTAAGTTCAAGGCCCATGTAATGTCGCTTTGACATGAGAAAGTGTGCAAAGCAACTTAGGTTGCTTTCATATGTTGCAACTATGTGAATGTTCTTTACGCTAGAAGTTATGATTATATGTGAACCGTCATGCACTACTTTAGTTGTGTTGTGAAGTCTAGCTTGATCTTTTGAGCTATCCGTGTTCATATTGTACTTCTACACATGTGATCTCTATATGCTAAGTTCAAGGCAATGTAATGGCACTTCGATATGAGAAAGTGTGCTAAGCGAATTAGGTTTGTGTCATATGTTGCAAGAAGGTCATTGTTCTCTTAAGTTAGAAGTTATGATTATCGGTGAACTTTCATAAACTACTTTGGTTTAGTTATGAGGTCTAGCGTGGTCGTTTGAGCTATTCGTGCTTATCTAGGGTTTCTACACGTGATCTCTTTTTCCTATGTTCAAGGCCCATGTAATGTCGCTTTGACATGAGAAAGTGTGCAAAGCAACTTAGGTTGCTTTCATATGTTGCAACTATGTGATTGTTCTTTTACACTAGAAGTTATGATTATATGTGAACCGTCATGCACTAATTTAGTTATTTTGTGAAGTCTAGCTTGATCTTTTGAGGTAACCGTGTTCATATAGTACTTCTACACATGTGATCTCTATATGCTAAGTTCAACGCAATGTAATGTCGCTTCGATATGAGACAGTTTGCTAAGCAACTTAGGTAGGTATCATATATTGCAAGAAGGTCATTGTTCTCTTAAGTTAGAAGTTATGATTATCGGTACCGTCATGAACTACTTTGGTTGAGTTATGAGTTCTAGCGTGGTCGTTTGAGCTATTCGTGCTAATCTAGGACTTTTACACATAGAATCTCTTTTTGCTTAGTTCAAGGCACATGTAATGTTGCTTTGACATGAGAAAGTGTGCAAAGCAACTTAGGGTGCTCTCATGTTGCAACTATGTGATTGTTCTCTGATGCTAGAAGTTATAATTATCTTTGAACCGTCATGAACTACTTTCGTCAAGTTATGAAATCTAGCTTGATCCTTTGAGCTGTTCGTATTCATATACTACTTCTAGACATGTGATCTCTTTTTGTTAAGTTCAAGGCAATCTAATGTCGTTTCGACTTGAGAAAGTGTGCTAAGAACCTTAGGTTGGTCTCATATGTTGCAAGAAGGTCAATGTTCCCTTAAAATAGAAGTTCCAATTATCGGTGAACCGTCATGAACTACTTTGGTTTAGTTATGAGGTCTAGTGTGGTTGTTTGTTCTATTCGTGCTTATCTAGGATTTCTACACATGTGATCTCTTTTTGCTAAGTTCAAGGCCCATGTAATGTCGCTTTGACATGAGAAAGTTTGCAAAGCAACTTAAGTTGCTCTCTATGTTGCAACTATGTGAATGTTCTTTACGCAAGAATTTATGATTATATGTGAACCGTCATGCACTACTTTAGTTGTGTTGTGAAGTCTAGCTTGATCTTTTGAGCTATCCGTGTTCATATTGTACTTCTACACATGTGATCTCTATATGCTAAGTTCAAGGCAATGTAATGTCACTTCGATATGAGAAAGTGTGCTAAGCGAATTAGGTTGGTGTCATATGTTGCAAGAAGGTCATTGTTCTCTTAAGTTAGAAGTTATGATTATCGGTGAACTTTCATGAACTACTTTTGTTTAGTTATGAGGTCTAGTGTGGTTGTTTGTTCTATTCGTGCTTATCTAGGATTTCTACACATGTGATCTCTTTTTGCTAAGTTCAAGGCCCATGTAATGTCGCTTTGACATGAGAAAGTGTGCAAAGCAACTTAGGTTGCTTTCATATGTTGCAACTATGTGAATGTTCTTTACGCTAGAAGTTATGATTATATGTGAACCGTCATGCACTACTTTAGTTGTGTTGTGAAGTCTAGCTTGATCTTTTGAGCTATCCGTGTTCATATTGTACTTCTACACATGTGATCTCTATATGCTAAGTTCAAGGCAATGTAATGTCACTTCGATATGAGAAAGTGTGCTAAGCGAATTAGGTTTGTGTCATATGTTGCAAGAAGGTCATTGTTCTCTTAAGTTAGAAGTTATGATTATCGGTGAACTTTCATAAACTACTTTGGTTTAGTTATGAGGTCTAGCGTGGTCGTTTGAGCTATTCGTGCTTATCTAGGGTTTCTACACGTGATCTCTTTTTCCTATGTTCAAGGCCCATGTAATGTCGCTTTGACATGAGAAAGTGTGCAAAGCAACTTAGGTTGCTTTCATATGTTGCAACTATGTGATTGTTCTTTTACACTAGAAGTTATGATTATATGTGAACCGTCATGCACTAATTTAGTTATTTTGTGAAGTCTAGCTTGATCTTTTGAGGTAACCGTGTTCATATAGTACTTCTACACATGTGATCTCTATATGCTAAGTTCAACGCAATGTAATGTCGCTTCGATATGAGACAGTTTGCTAAGCAACTTAGGTAGGTCTCATATATTGCAAGAAGGTCATTGTTCTCTTAAGTTAGAAGTTATGATTATCGGTACCGTCATGAACTACTTTGGTTGAGTTATGAGTTCTAGCGTGGTTGTTTGAGCTATTCGTGCTAATCTAGGACTTTTACACATAGGATCTCTTTTTGCTCAGTTCAAGGCACATGTAATGTTGCTTTGACATGAGAAAGTGTGCAAAGCAACTTAGGGTGCTCTCATGTTGCAACTATGTGATTGTTCTCTGACGCTAGAAGTTATAATTATCTTTGAACCGTCATGAACTACTTTCGTCGAGTTATGAAATCTAGCTTGATCCTTTGAGCTGTTCGTATTCATATACTACTTCTAGACATGTGATCTCTTTTTGTTAAGTTCAAGGCAATCTAATGTCGTTTCGACTTGAGAAAGTGTGCTAAGAACCTTAGGTTGGTCTCATATGTTGCAAGAAGGTCAATGTTCCCTTAAAATAGAAGTTCCAATTATCGGTGAACCGTCATGAACTACTTTGGTTTAGTTATGAGGTCTAGTGTGGTTGTTTGTTCTATTCGTGCTTATCTAGGATTTCTACACATGTGATCTCTTTTTGCTAAGTTCAAGGCCCATGTAATGTCGCTTTGACATGAGAAAGTGTGCAAAGCAACTTAGGTTGCTTTCATATGTTGCAACTATGTGAATGTTCTTTACGCTAGAAGTTATGATTATATGTGAACCGTCATGCACTACTTTAGTTGTGTTGTGAAGTCTAGCTTGATCTTTTGAGCTATCCGTGTTCATATTGTACTTCTACACATGTGATCTCTATATGCTAAGTTCAAGGCAATGTAATGTCACTTCGATATGAGAAAGTGTGCTAAGCGAATTAGGTTTGTGTCATATGTTGCAAGAAGGTCATTGTTCTCTTAAGTTAGAAGTTATGATTATCGGTGAACTTTCATAAACTACTTTGGTTTAGTTATGAGGTCTAGCGTGGTCGTTTGAGCTATTCGTGCTTATCTAGGGTTTCTACACGTGATCTCTTTTTCCTATGTTCAAGGCCCATGTAATGTCGCTTTGACATGAGAAAGTGTGCAAAGCAACTTAGGTTGCTTTCATATGTTGCAACTATGTGATTGTTCTTTTACACTAGAAGTTATGATTATATGTGAACCGTCATGCACTAATTTAGTTATTTTGTGAAGTCTAGCTTGATCTTTTGAGGTAACCGTGTTCATATAGTACTTCTACACATGTGATCTCTATATGCTAAGTTCAACGCAATGTAATGTCGCTTCGATATGAGACAGTTTGCTAAGCAACTTAGGTAGGTATCATATATTGCAAGAAGGTCATTGTTCTCTTAAGTTAGAAGTTATGATTATCGGTACCGTCATGAACTACTTTGGTTGAGTTATGAGTTCTAGCGTGGTCGTTTGAGCTATTCGTGCTAATCTAGGACTTTTACACATAGAATCTCTTTTTGCTTAGTTCAAGGCACATGTAATGTTGCTTTGACATGAGAAAGTGTGCAAAGCAACTTAGGGTGCTCTCATGTTGCAACTATGTGATTGTTCTCTGATGCTAGAAGTTATAATTATCTTTGAACCGTCATGAACTACTTTCGTCAAGTTATGAAATCTAGCTTGATCCTTTGAGCTGTTCGTATTCATATACTACTTTTACACATGTGATCTCTATATGCTAAGTTCAAGGCAATGTAATGTCGCTTCGATATGAGAAAGTTTGCTAAGCAACTTAGGTTGGTCTCATATATTGCAAGAAGGTCATTGTTCTCTTAAGTTAGAAGTTATGATTATCGGTACCGTCATGAACTACTTTGGTTGAGTTATGAGTTCTAGCGTGGTTGTTTGAGCTATTCGTGCTAATCTAGGACTTTTACACATAGGATCTCTTTTTGCTCAGTTCAAGGCACATGTAATGTTGCTTTGACATGAGAAAGTGTGCAAAGCAACTTAGGGTGCTCTCATGTTGCAACTATGTGATTGTTCTCTGACGCTAGAAGTTATAATTATCTTTGAACCGTCATGAACTACTTTCGTCGAGTTATGAAATCTAGCTTGATCCTTTGAGCTGTTCGTATTCATATACTACTTCTAGACATGTGATCTCTTTTTGTTAAGTTCAAGGCAATCTAATGTCGTTTCGACTTGAGAAAGTGTGCTAAGAACCTTAGGTTGGTCTCATATGTTGCAAGAAGGTCAATGTTCCCTTAAAATAGAAGTTCCAATTATCGGTGAACCGTCATGAACTACTTTGGTTTAGTTATGAGGTCTAGTGTGGTTGTTTGTTCTATTCGTGCTTATCTAGGATTTCTACACATGTGATCTCTTTTTGCTAAGTTCAAGGCCCATGTAATGTCGCTTTGACATGAGAAAGTGTGCAAAGCAACTTAGGTTGCTTTCATATGTTGCAACTATGTGAATGTTCTTTACGCTAGAAGTTATGATTATATGTGAACCGTCATGCACTACTTTAGTTGTGTTGTGAAGTCTAGCTTGATCTTTTGAGCTATCCGTGTTCATATTGTACTTCTACACATGTGATCTCTATATGCTAAGTTCAAAGCAATGTAATGTCACTTCGATATGAGAAAGTGTGCTAAGAGAATTAGGTTTGTGTCATATGTTGCAAGAAGGTCATTGTTCTCTTAAGTTAGAAGTTATGATTATCGGTGAACTTTCATAAACTACTTTGGTTTAGTTATGAGGTCTAGCGTGGTCGTTTGAGCTATTCGTGCTTATCTAGGATTTCTACACATGTGATCTCTTTTTCCTATGTTCAAGGCCCATGTAATGTCGCTTTGACATGAGAAAGTGTGCAAAGCAACTTAGGTTGCTTTCATATGTTGCAACTATGTGATTGTTCTTTTACACTAGAAGTTATGATTATATGTGAACCGTCATGCACTAATTTAGTTATTTTGTGAAGTCTAGCTTGATCTTTTGAGGTAACCGTGTTCATATAGTACTTCTACACATGTGATCTCTATATGCTAAGTTCAACGCAATGTAATGTCGCTTCGATATGAGACAGTTTGCTAAGCAACTTAGGTAGGTATCATATATTGCAAGAAGGTCATTGTTCTCTTAAGTTAGAAGTTATGATTATCGGTACCGTCATGAACTACTTTGGTTGAGTTATGAGTTCTAGTGTGGTCGTTTGAGCTATTCGTGCTAATCTAGGACTTTTACACATAGAATCTCTTTTTGCTTAGTTCAAGGCACATGTAATGTTGCTTTGACATGAGAAAGTGTGCAAAGCAACTTAGGGTGCTCTCATGTTGCAACTATGTGATTGTTCTCTGACGCTAGAAGTTATAATTATCTTTGAACCGTCATGAACTACTTTCGTCAAGTTATGAAATCTAGCTTGATCCTTTGAGCTGTTCGTATTCATATACTACTTCTAGACATGTGATCTCTTTTTGTTAAGTTCAAGGCAATCTAATGTCGTTTCGACTTGAGAAAGTGTGCTAAGAACCTTAGGTTGGTCTCATATGTTGCAAGAAGGTCAATGTTCCCTTAAAATAGAAGTTCCAATTATCGGTGAACCGTCATGAACTACTTTGGTTTAGTTATGAGGTCTAGTGTGGTTGTTTGTTCTATTCGTGCTTATCTAGGATTTCTACACATGTGATCTCTTTTTGCTAAGTTCAAGGCCCATGTAATGTCGCTTTGACATGAGAAAGTGTGCAAAGCAACTTAGGTTGCTTTCATATGTTGCAACTATGTGAATGTTCTTTACGCTAGAAGTTATGATTATATGTGAACCGTCATGCACTACTTTAGTTGTGTTGTGAAGTCTAGCTTGATCTTTTGAGCTATCCGTGTTCATATTGTACTTCTACACATGTGATCTCTATATGCTAAGTTCAAGGCAATGTAATGTCACTTCGATATGAGAAAGTGTGCTAAGCGAATTAGGTTTGTGTCATATGTTGCAAGAAGGTCATTGTTCTCTTAAGTTAGAAGTTATGCTTATCGGTGAACTTTCATAAACTACTTTGGTTTAGTTATGAGGTCTAGCGTGGTCGTTTGAGCTATTCGTGCTTATCTAGGATTTCTACACATGTAATCTCTTTTTCCTATGTTCAAGGCCCATGTAATGTCGCTTTGACATGAGAAAGTGTGCAAAGCAACTTAGGTTGCTTTCATATGTTGCAACTATGTGAATGTTCTTTACGCTAGAAGTTATGATTATATGTGAACCGTCATGCACTACTTTAGTTGTGTTGTGAAGTCTAGCTTGATCTTTTGAGCTATCCGTGTTCATATTGTACTTCTACACATGTGATCTCTATATGCTAAGTTCAAGGCAATGTAATGTCACTTCGATATGAGAAAGTGTGCTAAGCGAATTAGGTTTGTGTCATATGTTGCAAGAAGGTTATTGTTCTCTTAAGTTAGAAGTTATGATTATCGGTGAACTTTCATAAACTACTTTGGTTTAGTTATGAGGTCTAGTGTGGTTGTTTGTATTGGCCAAGCATCCTCACTAGGCCACACCAACAAAATCCCAGAGGCCTAGTGACATTTATCCTTAGGAAGATCGGAAGACGCGCATCACTTCGGTTGGGCGCGACTTCGGGAAAAAGAGAAGCCGTGAGACGCAAGGCGTGAAGACGTAGGGCGCAAGGCAATGAGACTTGGGAAGCAAGGTGTGAGGCGACCGTTAGATGGAGAGGGTGTATGGGTCTTCCCCAACGGTCAAAGTGGTCCCGGGAATATGACCGTTGGGCGCGTGCAGCTTCAGAGTGGTCCCGGCTGGACGCGTGAAGAGCAGGTGGTCCCCTCCAGCCGCCAACGACCTCAGGTGGTCCCCTCCAGCTTCCAGCGACTTCTTCTCTCTTCTCTTCTTCTCCTTTGCGATTTTTCTGTTTATTTAAGAGGAACAATTGTATCTTTTAGGATCTATGGAGTTTTAATGGAAGCTCTCTTCATATTCTCTCAAAACACTCTCCAATCTCTTATTCTCTAAAGTTTTCGCATTGTGTACTCAAACTCACATGGTATCAGAGCAGTGATATCCTCTCACTATGCTTCCATTAATCTCTTTTCATCACTCTCTGTTTTTCTTCTCTATTGTTTAGTCCTTGAAATTCAAAACTCGCCGTGGAAAGCTTGGGTTCTACCTCCGGGGCGCATCCTCCTTGCGGCTCTTCTCAAAGTTTTGAAGAAAAAGGCTATCTTTGAGTCCTATATACAGAAAAGCTGGGATCTTTGGTGAGCTTTGGCATCAAAAGAGTAAGCTTTTCTCATTCAAACTCAAGGAAATCTCGAAATCTCTCTTGTGAAGCCTTACCGGAAGCGTGAAAGGGAAAAGGTCAAGTCTTTTCTCTCTTCTTGAAGTGGTGCTCTCTGGTGTTCTTAAGAGAAGACTTTTAGTCTCTCCTGTTCGTGATTTCAAGAAAGCTTCAACTTTTTAAGCCTCTCTTTGGGTCATTTCTCAGCCGGCAAAAAAAAAAAAAAAGGTGTAATCTTTTCTTCTCAAAATGGATCCAAGTAAACTACAAGTGGTTCCTATTATGCTTAAAGGGCCGAATTACTTGCTGTGGGCTAGAGCTGCAAAGACTACCATCTGCACAAAGAAAGGCTATTGGAGTCATATAGTCAAAGATAGACCCTTAAAGAAGTCCACATCAAGTGAAGAAGATGAGGAAGTGCTTGATGAGGATGATGATTGGTTCCTCATGGATCAATCGGTCAAATCTATCATCTTGGGATCACTAGACAAACCCATATTAGAAGCCTACTACTACTGTGAGACAGCTAAAGACTTATGGGAATCCTTGAAGAAAGTATATGGTAATATTTCAAGTCTTACTCGGGTTTTTGAAGTTAAGAAGGAATTGAGTAGTCTTTATCAAGATGACATGGAATTTACGGAATACTTTGGTAGATTTAGATCTTTGTGGGCTGAGATGGATATGCTTAGACCAATGACATTGGAGCCTAAGGTAATTATGAGTAGAAGTGAAGAGGATAAAGTTCTCGGTTTGATGATGAATCTCAATCCATGTTACACGGATCTTGTTAAACATATCTTGAGGACTGCGGCTACTACTCATTCACTTCCTAGTCTTGAAGAAGTTTGTGCTCAAATCCAGAAGGAACAAGGGTCTATTGGTCTATTGGAAAGAAAGGGAAGTTCGGGTCTAATAATTGCCAACAAAGCTCAAGTTAAGACCGAAGATAAGAAGAGGCTAATATGTGAGCATTGTAAGAAGAAAGGTCATGCCAAAGATAAGTGCTGGATTCTTCACCCACACCTTAAGCCAGCCAAGTTCAAAGAAGCAAGGGCTAACCTCACTCAAGAGAAGTCGGATGAACCAAATCAATTGTCTCTAGCTCCTTTCTCTTCGGGTTCATCCTCTTTGGCTGGACAGCAAGAACAAGGAATTGCTGCCTCATCTTCTTTCCAAGGAGAGGTGATTAAGAAGGCAGACTTGGAAGCTCTTATTCAATCCCTTAAGTCCCTAAGGGATTCTGGTATTTGTCTCTTCTCACATTCCTTATTTAAGCCGATTATCATTGACTCGGGAGCCTCTCACCACATGATTAGTGATAGGGGGCTAATTAGTGATATTGAACCAGCTTTAGGGAGTGTGGTAATTGCTAATGGAGCTAAGGTATCGGTTAGGGGTGTAGGGAATTTAGGCTTACTTAACAAGAAAATGAAAGCTTTCTTTATGCCCGGTTTCTCCTCAAACTTGTTATCGGTTAGGAAAGTGGTAAATGATCTAAATTGTTATGTTATCTTTGGTCCTAATAGTGTTAAGTTTCAGGATATTAAGACTGGGAGCATGATCGGAGAAGGCAG
>JAKUCM010009213.1:0-17877 GCA_023374145.1 Lepidium sativum | reverse complement strand
TCTATTTTTGCTAAATTCAAGGCCCATGTTATGTCGC
This sequence comes from Lepidium sativum, assembly GCA_023374145.1. Lineage (NCBI taxonomy): Eukaryota > Viridiplantae > Streptophyta > Magnoliopsida > Brassicales > Brassicaceae > Lepidium > Lepidium sativum. Next base: position 17,840 of record JAKUCM010009213.1, on the reverse strand, counting down.
TTTAACATGAGAAAGTGTGCTAAGCAACTTAGGTTGCTCTCATATGTTGCAACTTGGTGATTGTTTTCTGACGCTAGAAGTTTTGATTATCAGTGAACCGTAACGAACTACTTTGGTCGAGTTATGATGTGTAGCTTGATCCTTTCAGCAGCCCGTATTCATATAGTACTTCTAGACATGAGATCTCTTTTTGCTAAGTTCAAGGCTATCTAATGTCACTTCGACTTGAGAAAGTGTGCTAAGAAACTTAGATTGGTCTCAATGTTACAAGAAGGTCATTGTTCTCTTAAGTTATAAGTTATGATTATTGGTGAACCGTCAAGAACTATTTTGGTTGAGTTATGAGGTATGGCGTGGTCGTTTGAGCTATCCGTGCTAATCTTGGAGTTCTACACATGTGATCTCTTTTTGCTCACTTTAAGGCCCATGTAATGTCGCTTTGACAAGAGAAAGTATGCTAAGCAACTTAGGTTGCTCTTATATGTTGGAACTTGGTGATTGTTCTCTTACGCTAGAAGTTTTGATTATCAGTGAACCGTAACGAACTACTTTGGTCGAGTTATGATGTGTAGCTTGATCCTTTCAGCTGTCCGTATTCATATAGTACTTCTAGACATGAGATCTCTTTTTGTTAAGTTCAAGGCTATCTAATGTCGCTTCGACTTGAGAAAGTGTGCTAAGAAACTTAGATTGGTGTCATATGTTACAAGAAGGTCACTGTTCTCTTAAGTTAGAAGTTATGATTATCGGTGAACCGTCAAGAACTACTTTGGTTGAGTTATGAGGTCTAGCGTGGTCGTTTGAGCTATCCGTGCTAATCTAGGACTTCTACACATGTGATCTCTTTTTGCTAACTTTAAGGCCCATGTAATGTCTCTTTGACATGAGAAAGTGTGCTAAGCAACTTAGGTTGCTCTATTATGTTGCAACTATGTGATTGTTCTCTTAAGTTAGAAGTTATGGCTATCGTTTCATGAACTACTTTGGTTCAGTTATGAGGTCTAGCATGGTCGTTTGAGTTATTCGTGATTATCTAGGACTTCTACACATTTGATCTCTTTTTGCTAAATACAAGGCCCATGTAATGTCGCATTGACATGAGAAAGTGTGCTAAGAACCTTTTGTTGCTCTCATATGTTGGAACTTGGTGATTGTTCTCAAAAGGTAAAAGTTATGATTATCAGAGAACCGTAACGAACTACTTTGGTCGAGTTATGATGTGTAGCTTGATCCTTTCAGCAGCCCGTATTCATATAGTACTTCTAGACATGAGATCTCTTTTTGCTAAGTTCAAGGCTATCTAATGTCACTTCGACTTGAGAAAGTGTGCTAAGAAACTTAGATTGGTCTCATATGTTACAAAAAGGTCATTGTTCTCTTAAGTTATAAGTTATAATTATCGGTGAACCGTCAAGAACTATTTTGGTTGAGTTATGAGGTCTGGCGGTGGTCGTTTGAGCTATCCCTGCTAATCTTGGAGTTCTACACATGTGATCTCTTTTTGCTAACTTTAAGGCCCATGTAATGTCGCTTTGACATGAGAAAGTGTGCTAAGCAACTTAGGGTGCTCTCATATGTTGCAAATTGGTGATTGTTCTCTTACGCTAGAAGTTATGATTATCAGTGAACCGTCACGAACTAGTTTGGTCGAGTTATGAGGTCTAGCTTGGTCGTCTGAGCTATTCGTTCTTATCTAGGACTTCTACACATGTGATATCTTTTTCGAAGTTCAAGGCAAGGTAATGTCGCATTGACATGACAAAGTGTGCTAAGCAACTTTTGTTGCTCTCATATGCTGGAACTAGGTGATTGTTCTTGAAATCTAAAAGTTATGATTATCAGAGAACCGTAACGAACTACTTTGGTCGAGTTATGATGTGTAGCTTGATCCTTTCAGCTGTCCGTATTCATATAGTACTTCTAGACATGAGATCTCTTTTTGTTAAGTTCAAGGCTATCTAATGTCGCTTCGACTTGAGAAAGTGTGCTACGAAACTTAGATTGGTGTCATATGTTACAAGAAGGTCACTGTTCTCTTAAGTTAGAAGTTATGATTATCGGTGAACCATCAAGAACTACTTTGGTTGAGTTATGAGGTCTAGCATGGTCGTTTGAGCTATTCGTGCTAATCTAGGACTTCTACACATGTGATCTCTTTTTGCTAACTTCAAGGCCCATGTAATGTCGCTTTGACATGAGAAAGTGTGCTAAGCAACTTAGGTTGCTGTATTATGTTGCAACTATGTGATTGTTCTCTTATGTTAGAAATTATGGTTATCGTTTCATGAACTACTTTGGTTCAGTTATGAGGTCTAGCATGATCGTTTGAGCTATTCGTGCTTATCTAGGACTTCTATACATTTGATCTATTTTTGCTAAATTCAAGGCCCATGTTATGTCGCTTTAACATGAGAAAGTGTGCTAAGCAACTTAGGTTGCTCTCATATGTTGCAACTTGGTGATTGTTTTCTGACGCTAGAAGTTTTGATTATCAGTGAACCGTAACGAACTACTTTGGTCGAGTTATGATGTGTAGCTTGATCCTTTCAGCAGCCCGTATTCATATAGTACTTCTAGACATGAGATCTCTTTTTGCTAAGTTCAAGGCTATCTAATGTCACTTCGACTTGAGAAAGTGTGCTAAGAAACTTAGATTGGTCTCAATGTTACAAGAAGGTCATTGTTCTCTTAAGTTATAAGTTATGATTATTGGTGAACCGTCAAGAACTATTTTGGTTGAGTTATGAGGTATGGCGTGGTCGTTTGAGCTATCCGTGCTAATCTTGGAGTTCTACACATGTGATCTCTTTTTGCTCACTTTAAGGCCCATGTAATGTCGCTTTGACAAGAGAAAGTATGCTAAGCAACTTAGGTTGCTCTTATATGTTGGAACTTGGTGATTGTTCTCTTACGCTAGAAGTTTTGATTATCAGTGAACCGTAACGAACTACTTTGGTCGAGTTATGATGTGTAGCTTGATCCTTTCAGCTGTCCGTATTCATATAGTACTTCTAGACATGAGATCTCTTTTTGTTAAGTTCAAGGCTATCTAATGTCGCTTCGACTTGAGAAAGTGTGCTAAGAAACTTAGATTGGTGTCATATGTTACAAGAAGGTCACTGTTCTCTTAAGTTAGAAGTTATGATTATCGGTGAACCGTCAAGAACTACTTTGGTTGAGTTATGAGGTCTAGCGTGGTCGTTTGAGCTATCCGTGCTAATCTAGGACTTCTACACATGTGATCTCTTTTTGCTAACTTTAAGGCCCATGTAATGTCTCTTTGACATGAGAAAGTGTGCTAAGCAACTTAGGTTGCTCTATTATGTTGCAACTATGTGATTGTTCTCTTATGTTAGAAATTATGGTTATCGTTTCATGAACTACTTTGGTTCAGTTATGAGGTCTAGCATGTTCGTTTGAGCTATTCGTGCTTATCTAGGACTTCTACACATTTGATCTCTTTTTGCTTAATTCAAGGCCCATGTTATGTCGCTTTAACATGAGAAAGTGTGCTAAGCAACTTAGGTTGCTCTCATATGTTGCAAGTTGGTGATTGTTCTCTGACGCTAGAAGTTTTGATTATCAGTGAACCTTAACGAACTACTTTGGTCGAGTTATGATGTGTAGCTTGATCCTTTCAGCAGCCCGTATTCATATAGTACTTCTAGACATGAGATCTCTTTTTGCTAAGTTCAAGGCTATCTAATGTCACTTCGACTTGAGAAAGTGTGCTAAGAAACTTAGATTGGTCTCATATGTTACAAGAAGGTCATTGTTCTCTTAAGTTATAAGTTATGATTATCGGTGAACCGTCAAGAACTATTTTGGTTGAGTTATGAGGTCTGGCGTGGTCGTTTGAGCTATCCGTGCTAATCTTGGAGTTCTACACATGTGATCTCTTTTTGCTAACTTTAAGGCCCATGTAATGTCGCTTTCACATGAGAAAGTGTGCTAAGCAACTTAGGTTGCTCTCATATGTTGCAAATTGGTGATTGTTCTCTTACGCTAGAAGTTATGATTATCGGTGAACCGTCAAGAACTACTTTGGTTGAGTTATGAGGTCTAGCATGGTCGTTTGAGCTATTCGTGCTACTCTAGGACTTCTACACATGTGATCTCTTTTTGCTAACTTCAAGGCCCATGTAATGTCGCTTTGACATGAGAAAGTGTGCTAAGCAACTTAGGTTGCTCTATTATGTTGCAACTATGTGATTGTTCTCTTATGTTAGAAATTATGGTTATCGTTTCATGAACTACTTTGGTTCAGTTATGAGGTCTAGCATGATCGTTTGAGCTATTCGTGGTTATCTAGGACTTGTATACATTTGATCTATTTTTGCTAAATTCAAGGCCCATGTTATGTCGCTTTAACATGAGAAAGTGTGCTAAGCAACTTAGGTTGCTCTCATATGTTGCAACTTGGTGATTGTTTTCTGACGCTAGAAGTTTTGATTATCAGTGAACCGTAACGAACTACTTTGGTCGAGTTATGATGTGTAGCTTGATCCTTTCAGCAGCCCGTATTCATATAGTACTTCTAGACATGAGATCTCTTTTTGCTAAGTTCAAGGCTATCTAATGTCACTTCGACTTGAGAAAGTGTGCTAAGAAACTTAGATTGGTCTCATATGTTACAAGAAGGTCATTGTTCTCTTAAGTTATAAGTTATGATTATCGGTGAACCGTCAAGAACTATTTTGGTTGAGTTATGAGGTCTGGCGTGGTCGTTTGAGCTATCCGTGCTAATCTTGGAGTTCTACACATGTGATCTCTTTTTGCTAACTTTAAGGCCCATGTAATGTCGCTTTCACATGAGAAAGTGTGCTAAGCAACTTAGGTTGCTCTCATATGTTGCAAATTGGTGATTGTTCTCTTACGCTAGAAGTTATGATTATCGGTGAACCGTCAAGAACTACTTTGGTTGAGTTATGAGGTCTAGCATGGTCGTTTGAGCTATTCGTGCTACTCTAGGACTTCTACACATGTGATCTCTTTTTGCTAACTTCAAGGCCCATGTAATGTCGCTTTGACATGAGAAAGTGTGCTAAGCAACTTAGGTTGCTGTATTATGTTGCAAGTATGTGATTGTTCTCTTATGTTAGAAATTATGGTTATCGTTTCATGAACTACTTTGGTTCAGTTATGAGGTCTAGCATGATCGTTTGAGCTATTCGTGGTTATCTAGGACTTGTATACATTTGATCTATTTTTGCTAAATTCAAGGCCCATGTTATGTCGCTTTAACATGAGAAAGTGTGCTAAGCAACTTAGGTTGCTCTCATATGTTGCAACTTGGTGATTGTTTTCTGACGCTAGAAGTTTTGATTATCAGTGAACCGTAACGAACTACTTTGGTCGAGTTATGATGTGTAGCTTGATCCTTTCAGCAGCCCGTATTCATATAGTACTTCTAGACATGAGATCTCTTTTTGCTAAGTTCAAGGCTATCTAATGTCACTTCGACTTGAGAAAGTGTGCTAAGAAACTTAGATTGGTCTCATATGTTACAAGAAGGTCATTGTTCTCTTAAGTTATAAGTTATGATTATTGGTGAACCGTCAAGAACTATTTTGGTTGAGTTATGAGGTATGGCGTGGTCGTTTGAGCTATCCGTGCTAATCTTGGAGTTCTACACATGTGATCTCTTTTTGCTCACTTTAAGGCCCATGTAATGTCGCTTTGACAAGAGAAAGTATGCTAAGCAACTTAGGTTGCTCTTATATGTTGGAACTTGGTGATTGTTCTCTTACGCTAGAAGTTTTGATTATCAGTGAACCGTAACGAACTACTTTGGTCGAGTTATGATGTGTAGCTTGATCCTTTCAGCTGTCCGTATTCATATAGTACTTCTAGACATGAGATCTCTTTTTGTTAAGTTCAAGGCTATCTAATGTCGCTTCGACTTGAGAAAGTGTGCTAAGAAACTTAGATTGGTGTCATATGTTACAAGAAGGTCACTGTTCTCTTAAGTTAGAAGTTATGATTATCGGTGAACCGTCAAGAACTACTTTGGTTGAGTTATGAGGTCTAGCGTGGTCGTTTGAGCTATCCGTGCTAATCTAGGACTTTTACACATGTGATCTCTTTTTGCTAACTTTAAGGCCCATGTAATGTCGCTTTGACATGAGAAAGTGTGCTAAGCAACTTAGGTTGCTCTATTATGTTGCAACTATGTGATTGTTCTCTTATGTTAGAAATTATGGTTATCGTTTCATGAACTACTTTGGTTCAGTTATGAGGTCTAGCATGTTCGTTTGAGCTATTCGTGCTTATCTAGGACTTCTACACATTTGATCTCTTTTTGCTTAATTCAAGGCCCATGTTATGTCGCTTTAACATGAGAAAGTGTGCTAAGCAACTTAGGTTGCTCTCATATGTTGCAACTTGGTGATTGTTCTCTGACGCTAGAAGTTTTGATTATCAGTGAACCTTAACGAACTACTTTGGTCGAGTTATGATGTGTAGCTTGATCCTTTCAGCAGCCCGTATTCATATAGTACTTCTAGACATGAGATCTCTTTTTGCTAAGTTCAAGGCTATCTAATGTCACTTCGACTTGAGAAAGTGTGCTAAGAAACTTAGATTGGTCTCATATGTTACAAGAAGGTCATTGTTCTCTTAAGTTATAAGTTATGATTATCGGTGAACCGTCAAGAACTATTTTGGTTGAGTTATGAGGTCTGGCGTGGTCGTTTGAGCTATCTGTGCTAATCTTGGAGTTCTACACATGTGATCTCTTTTTGCTAACTTTAAGGCCCATGTAATGTCGCTTTCACATGAGAAAGTGTGCTAAGCAACTTAGGTTGCTCTCATATGTTGCAAATTGGTGATTGTTCTCTTACGCTAGAAGTTATGATTATCGGTGAACCGTCAAGAACTACTTTGGTTGAGTTATGAGGTCTAGCATGGTCGTTTGAGCTATTCGTGCTAATCTAGGACTTCTACACATGTGATCTCTTTTTGCTAACTTCAAGGCCCATGTAATGTCGCTTTGACATGAGAAAGTGTGCTAAGCAACTTAGGTTGCTGTATTATGTTGCAACTATGTGATTGTTCTCTTATGTTAGAAATTATGGTTATCGTTTCATGAACTACTTTGGTTCAGTTATGAGGTCTAGCATGATCGTTTGAGCTATTCGTGCTTATCTAGGACTTGTATACATTTGATCTATTTTTGCTAAATTCAAGGCCCATGTTATGTCGCTTTAACATGAGAAAGTGTGCTAAGCAACTTAGGTTGCTCTCATATGTTGCAACTTGGTGATTGTTTTCTGACGCTAGAAGTTTTGATTATCAGTGAACCGTAACGAACTACTTTGGTCGAGTTATGATGTTTAGCTTGATCCTTTCAGCAGCCCGTATTCATATAGTACTTCTAGACATGAGATCTCTTTTGCTAAGTTCAAGGCTATCTAATGTCACTTCGACTTGAGAAAGTGTGCTAAGAAACACAGATTGGTCTCATATGTTACAAGAAGGTCATTGTTCTCTTAAGTTATAAGTTATGATTATTGGTGAACCGTCAAGAACTATTTTGGTTGAGTTATGAGGTATGGCGTGGTCGTTTGAGCTATCTGTGCTAATCTTGGAGTTCTACACATGTGATCTCTTTTTGCTCACTTTAAGGCCCATGTAATGTCGCTTTGACATGAGAAAGTATGCTAAGCAACTTAGGTTTCTCTTATATCTTGGAACTTGGTGATTGTTCTCTTACGCTAGAAGTTTTGATTATCAGTGAACCGTAACGAACTACTTTGGTCGAGTTATGATGTGTAGCTTGATCCTTTCAGCTGTCCGTATTCATATAGTACTTTTAGACATGAGATCTCTTTTGTTAAGTTCAAGGCTATCTAATGTCGCTTCGACTTGAGAAAGTGTGCTAAGAAACTTAGATTGGTGTCATATGTTACAAGAAGGTCACTGTTCTCTTAAGTTAGAAGTTATGATTATCGGTGAACCGTCAAGAACTACTTTGGTTGAGTTATGAGGTCTAGCGTGGTCGTTTGAGCTATCCGTGCTAATCTAGGACTTCTACACATGTGATCTCTTTTTGCTAACTTTAAGGCCCATGTAATGTCGCTTTGACATGAGAAAGTGTGCTAAGCAACTTAGGTTGCTCTATTATGTTGCAACTATGTGATTGTTCTCTTATGTTAGAAATTATGGTTATCGTTTCATGAACTACTTTGGTTCAGTTATGAGGTCTAGCATGATCGTTTGAGCTATTCGTGCTTATCTAGGACTTCTACACATTTGATCTCTTTTTGCTTAATTCAAGGCCCATGTTATGTCGCTTTAACATGAGAAAGTGTGCTAAGCAACTTAGGTTGCTCTCATATGTTGCAACTTGGTGATTGTTCTCTGACGCTAGAAGTTTTGATTATCAGTGAACCTTAACGAACTACTTTGGTCGAGTTATGATGTGTAGCTTGATCCTTTCAGCAGCCCGTATTCATATAGTACTTCTAGACATGAGATCTCTTTTTGCTAAGTTCAAGGCTATCTAATGTCACTTCGACTTGAGAAAGTGTGCTAAGAAACTTAGATTGGTCTCATATGTTACAAGAAGGTCATTGTTCTCTTAAGTTATAAGTTATGATTATTGGTGAACCGTCAAGAACTATTTTGGTTGAGTTATGAGGTATGGCGTGGTCGTTTTAGCTATCCGTGCTAATCTTGGAGTTCTACACATGTGATCTCTTTTGCCTCACTTTAAGGCCCATGTAATGTCGCTTTGACATGAGAAAGTATGCTAAGCAACTTAGGTTGCTCTTATATGTTGGAACTTGGTGATTGTTCTCTGACGCTAAAAGTTTTGATTATCAGTGAACCTTAACGAACTACTTTGGTCGAGTTATGATGTGTAGCTTGATCCTTTCAGCAGCCCGTATTCATATAGTACTTCTAGACGTGAGATCTCTTTTTGCTAAGTTCAAGGCTATCTAATATCACTTCGACTTGAGAAAGTGTGTTAAGAAACTTTGATTGGTCTCATATGTTACAAGAAGGTCATTGTTCTCTTAAGTTATAAGTTATGATTATCGGTGAACCGTCAAGAACTATTTTGGTTGAGTTATGAGGTCTGGCGTGGTCGTTTGAGCTATCCGTGCTAATCTAGGACTTCTACACATGTGATCTCTTTTTGCTAACTTCAAGGCCCATGTAATGTCGCTTTGACATGAGAAAGTGTGCTAAGCAACGTAGGTTGCTGTATTATGTTGCAACTATGTGATTGTTCTCTTATGTTAGAAATTATGGTTATCGTTTCATGAACTACTTTGGTTCAGTTATGAGGTCTAGCATGATCGTTTGAGCTATTCGTGCTTATCTAGGACTTCTACATATTTGATCTCTTTTATCTAAATTCAAGGCCCATGTTATGTCGCTTTAACATGAGAAAGTGTGCTAAGCAACTTAGGTTGCTCTCATATGTTGCAACTTGGTGATTGTTCTCTGACGCTAGAAGTTTTGATTATCAGTGAACCGTAACGAACTAGTTTGGTCGAGTTATGATGTGTAGCTTGATTCTTTCAGCAGCCCGTATTCATATAGTACTTCTAGACATGAGATCTCTTTTTGCTAAGTTCAAGGCTATCTAATGTCACTTCGACTTGAGAAAGTGTGCTAAGAAACTTAGATTGGTCTCATATGTTACAAGAAGGTCATTGTTCTCTTAAGTTATAAGTTATGATTATTGGTGAACCGTCAAGAACTATTTTGGTTGAGTTATGAGGCATGGCGTGGTCGTTTGAGCTATCCGTGCTAATCTTGGAGTTCTACACATGTGATCTCTTTTTGCTCACTTTAAGGCCCATGTAATGTCGCTTTGACATGAGAAAGTATGCTAAGCAACTTAGGTTGCTCTTATATGTTGGAACTTGGTGATTGTTCTCTTACGCTAGAAGTTTTGATTATCAGTGAACCGTAACGAACTACTTTGGTCGAGTTATGATGTGTAGCTTGATCCTTTCAGCTGTCCGTATTCATATAGTACTTCTAGACATGAGATCTCTTTTTGTTAAGTTCAAGGCTATCTAATGTCGCTTCGACTTGAGAAAGTGTGCTAAGAAACTTAGATTGGTGTCATATGTTACAAGAAGGTCACTGTTCTCTTAAGTTAGAAGTTATGATTATCGGTGAACAGTCAAGAACTACTTTGGTTGAGTTATGAGGTCTAGCGTGGTCGTTTGAGCTATCCGTGCTAATCTAGGACTTCTACACATGTGATCTCTTTTTGCTAACTTCAAGGCCCATGTAATGTCGCTTTGACATGAGAAAGTGTGCTAAGAAACTTAGGTTGCTCTATTATGTTGCAACTATGTGATTGTTCTCTTATGTTAGAAATTATGGTTATCGTTTCATGAACTACTTTGGTTCAGTTATGAGGTCTAGCATGATCGTTTGAGCTATTCGTGCTTATCTAGGACTTCTACACATTTGATCTCTTTTTGCTTAATTCAAGGCCCATGTTATGTCGCTTTAACATGAGAAAGTGTGCTAAGCAACTTAGGTTGCTCTCATATGTTGCAACTTGGTGATTGTTCTCTGACGCTAGAAGTTTTGATTATCACTGAACCTTAACGAACCACTTTGGTCGAGTTATGATGTGTAGCTTGATCCTTTCAGCAGCCCGTATTCATATAGTACTTCTAGACATGAGATCTCTTTTTGCTAAGTTCAAGGCTATCTAATGTCACTTCGACTTGAGAAAGTGTGTTAAGAAACTTAGATTGGTCTCATATGTTACAAGAAGGTCATTGTTCTCTTAAGTTATAAGTTATGATTATCGGTGAACCGTCAAGAACTATTTTGGTTGAGTTATGAGGTATGGCGTGGTCGTTTGAGCTATCCGTGCTAATCTAGGACTTCTACACATGTGATCTCTTTTTGCTCACTTTAAGGCCCATGTAATGTCGCTTTGACATGAGAAAGTATGCTAAGCAACTTAGGTTGCTCTTATATGTTGGAACTTGGTGATTGTTCTCTTACGCTAGAAGTTTTGATTATCAGTGAACCGTAACGAACTACTTTGGTCGAGTTATGATGTGTAGCTTGATCCTTTCAGCTGTCCGTATTCATATAGTACTTCTAGACATGAGATCTCTTTTTGTTAAGTTCAAGGCTATCTAATGTCGCTTCGACTTGAGAAAGTGTGCTAAGAAACTTAGATTGGTGTCATATGTTACAAGAAGGTCACTGTTCTCTTAAGTTAGAAGTTATAATTATCGGTGAACCGTCAAGAACTACTTTGGTTGAGTTATGAGGTCTAGCGTGGTCGTTTGAGCTATCCGTGCTAATCTAGGACTTCTACACATGTGATCTCTTTTTGCTAACTTTAAGGCCCATGTAATGTCGCTTTGACATGAGAAAGTGTGCTAAGCAACTTAGGTTGCTCTATTATGTTGCAACTATGTGATTGTTCTCTTATGTTAGAAATTATGGTTATCGTTTCATGAACTACTTTGGTTCAGTTATGAGGTCTAGCATGATCGTTTGAGCTATTCGTGCTTATATAGGAATTCTACACATTTGATCTCTTTTTGCTAAATTCAAGGCCCATGTTATGTCGCTTTAACATGAGAAAGTGTGCTAAGCAACTTAGGTTGCTCTCATATGTTGCAACTTGGTGATTGTTCTCTGACGCTAGAAGTTTTGATTATAAGTGAACCTTAACGAACTACTTTGGTCGAGTTATGATGTGTAGCTTGATCCTTTCAGCAGCCCGTATTCATATAGTACTTCTAGACATGAGATCTCTTTTTGCTAAGTTCAAGGCTATCTAATGTCACTTCGACTTGAGAAAGTGTGCTAAGAAACTTAGATTGGTCTCATATGTTACAAGAAGGTCATTGTTCTCTTAAGTTATAAGTTATGATTATCGGTGAACCGTCAAGAACTATTTTGGTTGAGTTATGAGGTCTGGCGTGGTCGTTTGAGCTATCCGTGCTAATCTAGGACTTCTACACATGTGATCTCTTTTTGCTCACTTTAAGGCCCATGTAATGTCGCTTTGACATGAGAAAGTATGCTAAGCAACTTAGGTTGCTCTTATATGTTGGAACTTGGTGATTGTTCTCTTACGCTAGAAGTTTTGATTATCAGTGAACCGTAACGAACTACTTTGGTCGAGTTATGATGTGTAGCTTGATCCTTTCAGCTGTCCGTATTCATATAGTACTTCTAGACATGAGATCTCTTTTTGTTAAGTTCAAGGCTATCTAATGTCGCTTCGACTTGAGAAAGTGTGCTAAGAAACTTAGATTGGTGTCATATGTTACAAGAAGGTCACTGTTCTCTTAAGTTAGAAGTTATGATTATCGGTGAACCGTTAAGAACTACTTTGGTTGAGTTATGTGGTCTAGCGTGGTCGTTTGAGCTATCCGTGCTAATCTAGGACTTCTACACATGTGATCTCTTTTTGCTAACTTTAAGGCCCATGTAATGTCGCTTTGACATGAGAAAGTGTGCTAAGCAACTTAGGTTGCTCTATTATGTTGCAACTATGTGATTGTTCTCTTATGTTAGAAATTATGGTTATCGTTTCATGAACTACTTTGGTTCAGTTATGAGGTCTAGCATGATCGTTTGAGCTATTCGTGCTTATCTAGGAATTCTACACATTTGATCTCTTTTTGCTAAATTCAAGGCCCATGTTATGTCGCTTTAACATGAGAAAGTGTGCTAAGCAACTTAGGTTGCTCTCATATGTTGCAACTTGGTGATTGTTCTCTGACGCTAGAAGTTTTGATTATAAGTGAACCTTAACGAACTACTTTGGTCGAGTTATGATGTGTAGCTTGATCCTTTCAGCAGCCCGTATTCATATAGTACTTCTAGACATGAGATCTCTTTTTGCTAAGTTCAAGGCTATCTAATGTCACTTCGACTTGAGAAAGTGTGCTAAGAAACTTAGATTGGTCTCATATGTTACAAGAAGGTCATTGTTCTCTTAAGTTATAAGTTATGATTATCGGTGAACCGTCAAGAACTATTTTGGTTGAGTTATGAGGTCTGGCGTGGTCGTTTGAGCTATCCGTGCTAATCTAGGACTTCTACACATGTGATCTCTTTTTGCTCACTTTAAGGCCCATGTAATGTCGCTTTGACATGAGAAAGTATGCTAAGCAACTTAGGTTGCTCTTATATGTGGGAACTTGGTGATTGTTCTCTGAAGCTAGAAGTTTTGATTATCAGTGAACCTTAACGAACTACTTTGGTCGAGTTATGATGTGTAGCTTGATCCTTTCAGCTGTCCGTATTCATATAGTACTTCTAGACATGAGATCTCTTTTTGTTAAGTTCAAGGCTATCTAATGTCGCTTCGACTTGAGAAAGTGTGCTAAGAAACTTAGATTGGTGTCATATGTTACAAGAAGGTCACTGTTCTCTTAAGTTAGAAGTTATGATTATCGGTGAACCGTCAAGAACTACTTTGGTTGAGTTATGAGGTCTAGCGTGGTCGTTTGAGCTATCCGTGCTAATCTAGGACTTCTACACATGTGATCTCTTTTTGCTAACTTTAAGGCCCATGTAATGTCGCTTTGACATGAGAAAGTGTGCTAAGCAACTTAGGTTGCTCTATTATGTTGCAACTATGTGATTGTTCTCTTATGTTAGAAATTATGGTTATCGTTTCATGAACTACTTTGGTTCAGTTATGAGGTCTAGCATGATCGTTTGAGCTATTCGTGCTTATCTAGGAATTCTACACATTTGATCTCTTTTTTTTCTAAATTCAAGGCCCATGTTATGTCGCTTTAACATGAAAAAGTGTGCTAAGCAACTTAGGTTGCTCTCATATGTTCCAACTTGGTGATTGTTCTCTGACGCTAGAAGTTTTGATTATCAGTGAACCTTAACGAACTACTTTGGTCGAGTTATGATGTGTAGCTTGATCCTTTCAGCAGCCCGTATTCATATAGTACTTCTAGACATGAGATCTCTTTTTGCTAAGTTCAAGGCTATCTAATGTCACTTCGACTTGAGAAAGTGTGCTAAGAAACTTAGATTGGTCTCATATGTTACAAGAAGGTCATTGTTCTCTTAAGTTATAAGTTATGATTATCGGTGAACCGTCAAGAACTATTTTGGTTGAGTTATGAGGTCTGGCGTGGTCGTTTGAGCTATCCGTGCTAATCTAGGACTTCTACACATGTGATCTCTTTTTGCTCACTTTAAGGCCCATGTAATGTCGCTTTGACATGAGAAAGTATGCTAAGCAACTTAGGTTGCTCTTATATGTTGGAACTTGGTGATTGTTCTCTGACGCTAGAAGTTTTGATTATCAGTGAACCTTAACGAACTACTTTGGTCGAGTTATGATGTGTAGCTTGATCCTTTCAGCAGCCCGTATTCATATAGTACTTCTAGACGTGAGATCTCTTTTTGCTAAATTCAAGGCTATCTAATATCACTTCGACTTGAGAAAGTGTGTTAAGAAACTTTGATTGGTCTCATATGTTACAAGAAGGTCATTGTTCTCTTAAGTTATAAGTTATGATTATCGGTGAACCGTCAAGAACTATTTTGGTTGAGTTATGAGGTCAGGCGTGGTCGTTTGAGCTATCCGTGCTAATCTAGGACTTCTACACATGTGATCTCTTTTTGCTAACTTCAAGGCCCATGTAATGTCGCTTTGACATGAGAAAGTGTGCTAAGCAACTTAGGTTGCTGTATTATGTTGCAACTATGTGATTGTTCTCTTATGTTAGAAATTATGGTTATCGTTTCATGAACTACTTTGGTTCAGTTATGAGGTCTAGCATGATCGTTTGAGCTATTCGTGCTTATCTAGGACTTCTACACATTTGATCTATTTTTGCTAAATTCAAGGCCCATGTTATGTCGCTTTAACATGAGAAAGTGTGCTAAGCAACTTAGGTTGCTCTCATATGTTGCAACTTGGTGATTGTTTTCTGACGCTAGAAGTTTTGATTATCAATGAACCGTAACGAACTACTTTGGTCGAGTTATGATGTGTAGCTTGATCCTTTCAGCAGCCCGTATTCATATAGTACTTCTAGACATGAGATCTCTTTTTGCTAAGTTCAAGGCTATCTAATGTCACTTCGACTTGAGAAAGTGTGCTAAGAAACTTAGATTGGTCTCATATGTTACAAGAAGGTCATTGTTCTCTTAAGTTATAAGTTATGATTATCGGTGAACCGTCAAGAACTATTTTGGTTGAGTTATGAGGTCTGGCGTGGTCGTTTGAGCTATCCGTGCTAATCTAGGACTTCTACACATGTGATCTCTTTTTGCTCACTTTAAGGCCCATGTAATGTCGCTTTGACATGAGAAAGTATGCTAAGCAACTTAGGTTGCTCTTATATGTTGGAACTTGGTGATTGTTCTCTTACGCTAGAAGTTTTGATTATCAGTGAACCGTAACGAACTACTTTGGTCGAGTTATGATGTGTAGCTTGATCCTTTCAGCTGTCCGTATTCATATAGTACTTCTAGACATGAGATCTCTTTTTGTTAAGTTCAAGGCTATCTAATGTCGCTTCGACTTGAGAAAGTGTGCTAAGAAACTTAGATTGGTGTCATATGTTACAAGAAGGTCACTGTTCTCTTAAGTTAGAAGTTATGATTATCGGTGAACCATCAAGAACTACTTTGGTTGAGTTATGAGGTCTGGCGTGGTCGTTTGAGCTATCCGTACTAATCTAGGACTTCTACACATGTGATCTCTTTTTGCTAACTTCAAGGCCCATGTAATGTCGCTTTGACATGAGAAAGTGTGCTAAGCAACTTAGGTTGCTGTATTATGTTGCAACTATGTGATTGTTCTCTTATGTTAGAAATTATGGTTATCGTTTCATGAACTACTTTGGTTCAGTTATGAGGTCTAGCATGATCGTTTGAGCTATTCGTGCTTATCTAGGACTTCTACACATTTGATCTATTTTTGCTAAATTCAAGGCCCATGTTATGTCGCTTTAACATGAGAAAGTGTGCTAAGCAACTTAGGTTGCTCTCATATGTTGCAACTTGGTGATTGTTTTCTGACGCTAGAAGTTTTGATTATCAATGAACCGTAACGAACTACTTTGGTCGAGTTATGATGTGTAGCTTGATCCTTTCAGCAGCCCGTATTCATATAGTACTTCTAGACATGAGATCTCTTTTTGCTAAGTTCAAGGCTATCTAATGTCACTTCGACTTGAGAAAGTGTGCTAAGAAACTTAGATTGGTCTCATATGTTACAAGAAGGTCATTGTTCTCTTAAGTTATAAGTTATGATTATTGGTGAACCGTCAAGAACTATTTTGGTTGAGTTATGAGGTATGGCGTGGTCGTTTGAGCTATCCGTGCTAATCTTGGAGTTCTACACATGTGATCTCTTTTTGCTCACTTTAAGGCCCATGTAATGTCGCTTTGACATGAGAAAGTATGCTAAGCAACTTAGGTTGCTCTTATATGTTGGAACTTGGTGATTGTTCTCTTACGCTAGAAGTTTTGATTATCAGTGAACCGTAACGAACTACTTTGGTCGAGTTATGATGTGTAGCTTGATCCTTTCAGCTGTCCGTATTCATATAGTACTTCTAGACATGAGATCTCTTTTTTTTAAGTTCAAGGCTATCTAATGTCGCTTCGACTTGAGAAAGTGTGCTAAGAAACTTAGATTGGTGTCATATGTTAGAAGAAGGTCACTGTTCTCTTAAGTTAGAAGTTATGATTATCGGTGAACCGTCAAGAACTATTTTGGTTGAGTTATGAGGTCTGGCGTGGTCGTTTGAGCTATCCGTGCTAATCTAGGACTTCTACACATGTGATCTCTTTTTGCTCACTTTAAGGCCCATGTAATGTCGCTTTGACATGAGAAAGTATGCTAAGCAACTTAGGTTGCTCTTATATGTTGGAACTTGGTGATTGTTCTCTTACGCTAGAAGTTTTGATTATCAGTGAACCGTAACGAACTACTTTGGTCGAGTTATGATGTGTAGCTTGATCCTTTCAGCTGTCCGTATTCATATAGTACTTCTAGACATGAGATCTCTTTTTGTTAAGTTCAAGGCTATCTAATGTCGCTTCGACTTGAGAAAGTGTGCTAAGAAACTTAGATTGGTGTCATATGTTACAAGAAGGTCACTGTTCTCTTAAGTTAGAAGTTATGATTATCGGTGAACCGTCAAGAACTACTTTGGTTGAGTTATGAGGTCTAGCGTGGTCGTTTGAGCTATCCGTGCTAATCTAGGAGTTCTACACATGTGATCTCTTTTTGCTAACTTTAAGGCCCATGTAATGTCGCTTTGACATGAGAAAGTGTGCTAAGCAACTTAGGTTGCTCTATTATGTTGCAACTATGTGATTGTTCTCTTATGTTAGAAATTATGGTTATCGTTTCATGAACTACTTTGGTTCAGTTATGAGGTCTAGCATGATCGTTTGAGCTATTCGTGCTTATCTAGGAATTCTACACATTTGATCTCTTTTTGCTAAATTCAAGGCCCATGTTATGTCGCTTTAACATGAGAAAGTGTGCTAAGCAACTTAGGTTGCTCTCATATGTTCCAACTTGGTGATTGTTCTCTGACGCTAGAAGTTTTGATTATCAGTGAACCTTAACGAACTACTTTGGTCGAGTTATGATGTGTAGCTTGATCCTTTCAGCAGCCCGTATTCATATAGTACTTCTAGACATGAGATCTCTTTTTGCTAAGTTCAAGGCTATCTAATGTCACTTCGACTTGAGAAAGTGTGCTAAGAAACTTAGATTGGTCTCATATGTTACAAGAAGGTCATTGTTCTCTTAAGTTATAAGTTATGATTATCGGTGAACCGTCAAGAACTATTTTGGTTGAGTTATGAGGTCTGGCGTGTCTCTCTCTCTC
>JAKUCM010009212.1:0-19429 GCA_023374145.1 Lepidium sativum | reverse complement strand
AAAGAGAGAGATATTTTATATGGTAACTTTTGGTTAGAAAAAAAAAGAGATATCTGTATACTCTTCAATATTGACATTAGATTTAGAAGATAAAAACTTTCTTCCTGCATATAATACCAATTTTACCAAACAAAATTTAAAATATGATATGCACATTTCACAAAAAAGAAAAACAAAGGCAAAAAAAACAACCTCTATTTTCATAAAAGAAAGAAAGAAGCTGCTTTTGCGGGAAGAGGATGACACAGTTTTATAGCAGAACTATCATGGGCCTATTTATGGGCAAAGTCTCGTTACTGGGCCAATAGGCATGGATACTTCCTCGACAGAAAAAAAAAAAAGAAAAAAGAAAAGAGAGTCAACGCCTTCTTCTTGCACCTACATATTTAAGACTAAAATCTTGAGTTTCCTGTGTTTGAGATCCTAAACAAGCAAGTATCAAACCGTCTTGTGAATAAACCAAGATTTCTTCGGGACTTCTAGTAACCCAATTTGTCTCAACCTCCACCTTAAACGACAAATTAAGACAATATGCGTTTCAATTTCCTTAAAAAAGAACACTATAACTCTTTATCCTGCACCACAACATGATTTAAGGTTTGTGACTTTAGTGCTTTGTTTGGTAGCCTGTATAAAGTTGGATATGTAACTATGGTTTCACTCTTTTAACAATTCGACAAATACATAGTGTAAAGATTTGGAAAAAGGTTTCTCATCTTATTCACATAGAATCGTTTTTAACCTAATAAGAGCATCTTTAATGGTAAGAACACTCATTAATCATGCTCTAATATACTTAAGTTATACATTTATATTATATGGTCCAATACAGAGAGACAGAGAATACTGGTCCGAAGGTGAGACAGTCTGGAAATACTTAATACATTTTTTGTTCTGTTTCTCTATGGTTATGTGATGAAAGAAGACAGCACAACATTAACATGATTGGAGTCATAGACTCATACTATATGATCTAACGAGTAACCACTACGTTAAAGATTGAAATTCACTTTTACAGAATAAGACATTATGAATTGTATTTTCACTGACATAGTTGCAGAAGTGGACCCTAACCTTGTAAACATAGAGCATAGTCACTTGTGTGAAACTTTGCAGAGAGAAAACGATCTAACGGAACATCTGGAACTTGCATGTGCACATCAGTCCTCTTATTAATCACTATTTGCTTGCTCTTTCATTGTTTTTGTCATTTAGTCTTCTCTCTCTCACACACACATTTTCAGATCTTAAACAAACAAGTCCAAACTAAAGATTTGATCATGAAACAAAAACCCTATAAAATTTCTTAGATACAGACAGAGTTACAAAACGATTCAAAAAAGAACATAATGAAATGAAAAAGCGTTAAAATGGATGAATTTCTTATTGTTTTCGGGTATGAAAATGTCTCAACACATTTACACTGTCACACCTCAGATCTAAATCACAAAGATCCATCTAATCACAAAACAAAGGTCCAGAAAATAGAGAAACTGATAAAATGATGATCAAGTTCGTCTGTCTACTCTGTTTTTCTGAAGCCTTAATGGAAACAGAGGAGGTAATGGAGCAGAGGACTTAGTCGGAGTACAAACAGGAACATGAATCATTGGTCTTATCCTCATAGTTACAGATCTTGTTCTCTCTAACCCTTTTTTACCTCTCTTGCCTTCTTTCACTTTCTCCTCTTTCTTCACTGCATCACCAATCGAGCTTGAAGAAGACGAAGTTGAGCTCGAAGAAGAAGACGGCGAAAGAGAAGATACCCTCGTTGAAACATTCGTGTTCGTAGTAGTAGTGGTTCTCTGTTTCTTCAACCTCAAAAGCTCTTTCCATAGCACCGTACACTTTGGTGGACGTGGAGAAGGATCATCATCTAGAAACCAACTTCCTCTGTTATTGTTGTTGTTATTCTCCTGCTCGTTGTTGTTGTTAACAAGAACAATCTCTTCTTTAGCTACTTTAATCTCTTCTTCTTCGTGGTCTTTGTCTTTTGTCTTCAATGTAACGTTTTTAAGCTTCTCTGAGTGATTAACTTGCCAAAAAGGAAGCAATTTTCCTTCTGAGAACAACTCATCTGCAGTAATCATTGTTTGATTATTCGTTACATTTTCCGATAAAAACTCAAAGTCTCCACCTTTCTCTTCTTTTTTTCCCACCACAAGCTTCCCAGGATTGATACAGATGAAATCTCCATCACTATCTGATGATGACAAATCTGCAGAGAAGGAAATACGAGGCCCTGACTGTGGTGACTCCATCATGAAACTCATCTTAGTCTCCGCCATTTTCGATGTTTCAACAGATACCATGATCAAACTATGCAACAACAGACCTAATTAACAAGTCTCAGACAAAGTAATAAGTTTGAGCAAGTGGATTGAGAGAGAGAGAGAAGAGAAAGATTCAGAGAGTAAAGATTAGGATAATGTATAGTGTAGCGATATATAAGGAGAGATAGAGAGAAGGGGTAATGAAGTAAGACCACATGGACACGTTGAGATTAGAAACAGAAGGAGACAAATTACAGAGCTGTAAGAAGGAAGGAGAAGGACCTATGGAAGATGAAGATGAACATGCAAAAGACAGATAAAATATTAACTCACATCGAATGGGAGATGTATTGGATTATAAAATAGTCAATAGTTATTTTGTTTTACATGATTAAATCATAGTTAATTATTAGATGTGGATTTGAAAAAGGGATCTATGGATGTTTGACCAAAGGTAATGAAGGGAGAATTGAAACAGTGAACACATGTCCTCACATGACCTTCGTGTTGTTCCACATGTGAACTGAAGTACAACTCAAACACGAGATACTAATATCTAATCTACACTTGTGTTATTCTAATAAAACTTACCATTGGGTTATATAATTTTAATGAGGTAGAAAAAGAAACTCCTTTTATTTGTGAAACGTCTAAACTTGAATGATCTGGATCATATACTACTAGGAATTCTGCATCATCAAAAAAAATTTAATAGCTGACCAACTTTTATTTCTTTCATTTGAATTTTAATTAATAAAGTGAAAACCAATACAACTATAGACAAGAAATACTAATAAAAAATAAAAAATATCTCCGAAAACTAAGAGCAATATTAACAAAGGTATCTTACAAGTTTTTTATAAATAAAAAATGAAAAATATTAGATATGAGAAGAGAGAGAAGAGTCTTTTGAATGAGTTTCTAGTCATGTGTATACTTCTTATTGGTTCATTTCATATATTATATTAAAATATTAATATCTTATGAATAAGAAACTTAAAACAAGAGACCATGGATAATGATGGTCTAAGAGCATCCGCATTAGTGAACCTGTTTTATTAATGGGGTTCATAGGAATATTTTATTAATATTTGGTGGGGTCAGAAATAGTGAAGAACCTGTATATATTTTGCTTCTGCATTAGTGAACTCGATAATGGGGTTCTTAGAAATAAATTTATTCATTTTAATTTTTTTAAAGAAATTATTATTCATTGCAATGGGAATTTATAAACATACAAAGATAATTATTCTTCACGACCAAATTTTTGCCAAATATTCTCGACTAAATCAACTTTTAATTGACTATGTATACGTTGATCACGAATTTGATTGTGAATGCTAAGCATATTACCGTGATTGGAAGGGATGTCCGTAGAGTACGAAGAATTCACCTCTGAACTTCTGCTTGATTCTCCTACTTCAAAGTCTGATGTATCATACTGAGTGTATCCATCTCTTTCGTTCTCTACTATCATATTGTGCAGTATGATACAACATCTCATAATCTTTCCGAAGCTTTCCTTGTCCCATAATAAAGCTGGCTTTTTAACTATTGCAAATCTAGCTTGCAATACGCCAAAAGCTCGTTCGACATCTTTTTTGACGGCTTCTTGACACTGAGCAAATAGCTCTGCTTTACGACCTTGAGGAAGTGGGATGAATTGGATAAAAGTTGACCAGTTTGGATAAATACCGTCGGTAAGGTAGTATGACATACGATAGTTATGGCCGTTGACCTTGAATTTAACTTTTGGAGCGCGACCTTGTAAAATGTCATCAAAAACAAGTGACCGGTCAAGAACATTAATATCATTTAGGGTACCTGGGAGTCCAAAAAATGCGTGCCATATCCAAAGATCTTGTGATGCTACAGCCTCTAAGACAATTGTCGGCTTTCATGAACCACGTGTGTACTGGCCTTTCCAAGCTGTTGGACAATTTTTCCACTCTCAATGCATACAGTCGATGGTGCCTATCATCCTTGGAAACCCTTGTACCTCTCCAATATGGAGTAATCATTGAAGATCTTCCTGCGTAGGTTGTCTTAGATACTCATCTCCAAATAATTGTATTATCCCTGCAGTGAAATTTTGCAGACATAAACATGCTGTACTTTCACCAAGTCGGAGGTATTCGTCAGTCGTATCTCCCGCTTGACCATAAGCCAGCATACGTATAGCTGCTGAACACTTTTGTAGTGCAGATAGCCCGTACCTTCCATGACAATTTCTTCTTTGCTGAAAGTATGGAAATTCATTATTGAGGCTGTCAACTATGTGAAGGAACAATGGCTTGTTCATTCGAAAACCCCGCCTAAACATATTAGGTGGGTATGTAGGATGTTCACTGAAGTAGTCGGTCCATAATATATTATGTCCTTGTTCTCGGTGCCTTCAATATAAGTTCGTCTCTTTGTCTTTTTGGCAAAACTTTTATCAAAGATTTCTTCAAAACGTTGGTCGAACATATCCTCAAAACGTTCTTCAAAATTTGAATCTTCATCATTTGAGGATGATGAAGACATTTTTGACTTTGATAATTTTAGAGGTTGGAAATAGAAATTTTGGAGGTTGGTGAAATTTTACAGAAAATTTTGAGGATGATGAGATTTTATAGAAAATTTTGAGTTGAATGCTTTGGAAAAAAGACTAGTCTTTAAATAAAGGATTCGTTAAGGAGGTCCAAACACAAAACATCAAGTCCACACACATTACATTAACCCGTGAGTGCAAGTACAGTTGCAGAAAGAAACAAAAAGCTACACCCAACTTATCCGGTGAATGAAAGAAAAGTGTAAAACAAACAAAATTATACACTTCCCATAACCGTAAGTACATTAGTAGACACAGACAAAAACAAAGAGAAATATAGCAGAATAATACACTTCCCATAACCGTGATTCTACACTTCCCATCCGTGATTCCACACTTCCCATCTGTGATTCCAGCCTGCAAAAACAAAGAGAAATATATCAGAATAATAAACTTCTCATAAGTCAAAATACGTTAGTAAACCTGCACACACATAGTTAGTAGTAAACAGAATCATAGACACTTCTACTAGTACACAGAATCACATACAAATCAGATTAAAGCATTTCAGCTATGAGTTTGTTCTTTAGGGACACTTCTATATCTGAAAGTCTATATGTGTTCGCAAGGAGACGATCAAGCAGTTTCTACTTTGATATGTTCTCCTTCACAGCAAGCATGCTCTCCCATTTTTCCATTTCTGCCTCATTCCCACTCTTCTTGCGTTTGGCTGCTTTGGAAGCCTTAACACCAGAAGGTCTGACCTCTTCCATGTCCGGCTTCACAGCTTCTTTCCTCTTCTCCTTTGAACCATCTTTCACCAAACATGTTAACTTCCATTTTTGATCATACCTTAGTTCTCTCCAAGCATGTTCCGGGAGGAACTTGACCTTGTAGTCGTTGTAGAAGATGTCATGGGCAGCCTTCATGACATCGTTCTCACTTTGGCCACTTGATTGGTCCTTCACAGCAGCCTCATAGCTTCCCACAAACCTGCACACCTCTGCGTTCACTCTCCCCCATCTTTGCTTGCAGTGACTTGCCTCTCTAGGAGCTAATTCACTTACTTGAGGGCTTGAATTGAAATATTCCTGAATTCTCTTCCAAAAAGCTCCTCCTTTCTGTTCATTACTAACGACAACATCTTTGCTGGTGTTTAGCCAAGCCCTGATGAGGACAAGGTCTTCTTTCGGTGTCCACTTTCTCCTTTCAACCTTACTATGCTCTTCTGAGCTCTGGCTACTAAACCTAGGAAAGTCAGAGGACTCTACGTCTATAGTGTGACTGCTCTGGCTAGCTAATAGGTTGACAAACCCCAAGGTATGCAAAAAAGAAGGCTCCATTTAGGTTTACGGTTCTGAGTTTTGATTCTGGTTGTGTTTTAAGGTTCTGAGTTTTGCTATTGGTTGGTGTTTTTTAAGGTTTGTTTCTGTTTTAGATTAAGGTTAGTTCGGTTTATAAACAAGTTTTAGCATTAAAACACACATCAAATCAACATTCATCACACAAACCTACCAACACATGACAACAAATCAACATGCAACATTCATTTAGTTGACAGGTTTATGACAGCAAATTAACATGCAACATTAATACACTAGTTGACAGGTAAAAGAAATCTAATCAACATTCATCACACAGAAGAGAAGACGAGGAAATCAAATTACATATATTACATCACTCGCAGAACTAACTATATAAAAGTATGATGTTGAACACGCGCATGTAGCAGAGGAATCAACAGCTAACGTAGAATACGCATAAGAGGTGGTAAAGACACCATCACATGTTTCACCCCAAGAGATTCGATCTATAGCACCAATTACTACACCAACCACCATAGAATTAAGGCAAAGACGGGTTCAGATAGAGATACAAAGGTTCAATCCTATCCCACACCCAACCACCACTATGTCCCAAACATTATGCACTTTCAACACCAAATCTAAATTTGGAATTGATGATGTTGTAATCTCGAGTAAGCTAATTGAACCCAACCACTTGTCAGTCAAAAAAAAAATACATCACATTTGTTACCTAGACCAAGACAATAAAAAGTATCAAAATGTAATACTAGTCTCAGTGAATAAGGCAATCAAGACTCACAGCTCATGTTCATTAATGTTAATCCATTAACAGCTCATGTTCATTAATGTTAATCTACCAACAGAGCATGTTCATAAATGTTAAGCCATAATCAACAGAGCATGTTCATAAATGTTAAGCCATAAATGTTAAGCCATAATCAAGAGAGCATGTTTTCAATTACAGCTTATAGTTTGTAACACAGCAGCAAATCTTGACTTATTCTGAGACAATGCTTTGATTAAAAAGACACACAAACCAAGCAGACACTATTAAGTGAAACTATAAGATGTAATTGATCTGATCATTAAGATGAAAAACCCTTGTTTTCAATTAAATCATTGAGCGATGAGAATATATCACAGACAGAAACAAACAAGTTAAATAAATGACCTAAACAAGTTATCTCTCTAATCATACATACCTCTTAGTTGATCCTGACACGTTGTTCCGTTGATGCCATATTGAAGCTCCATTCACAACCACATACTCGACCCACAACAAAATAACAACACGATTAAAGTAGGTAGATTTGAATCAAAGAAAAACCAAATTGAAACAAGCATGAACTCGAATCACGATCAAAACAAGCATTAACAAAATATCTTACACATAAACAAAGCATGAAATTAAGCATGAAATCAAATATCTGACACATATACATACAGATAACCAATACGAAACCCTAAAACGAACCCAAAATCATACTTGAAAGAACCCTAAAACGAACCCAAATTCATACTTGAAAGAACCCTATAACGAACCCAAAATCATACTTGAAAGAACCCTAAAACGAACCAAAAATCATACTTGAAACGAACCCAAAATCAAACTTGAAACTGACACTAAAACGAACCCAGTGAGTCTACGCATAAAAACGATTTCAAAGGCTGATGTTCGATTACGAAACACTAAAAAAAAACCAAAATCATCCTTGAAAGAACGATTTATAAACACCCAAGCAAAAGACCCAAATCGATATGAACCCTAGTCTCACTTCAAATCGATTTCAATCGCTTTCTACACTCAAATCGAAACATAACTTTAACTATTCTAGTCTAAACTTACATTTTTATCAACGATTTGGCTGAGAAGGCGCCGGGAGTCGAAGAATCGCCCACAATCGCACCAAACCCTGATTTTTATTCGCTTAAGAGGAAATGAAGAGAAACGCGGAGACTAGGAGGAGACAGCTGCTTCGCCACCGATTTTTTGCCCAATTGCGTTTCGCCACATGGCGTGAACCCGTCTATAACGGGTTCTCCCTGGCGAACCGGTTCTTAGCATTTGGGCTAATTTAACAATATTTATATTACATTTGGGCCTAAGAACTTGAGCTCGATTTTGCTATAATCCTCCAATGCTGATGCTCTAAGAGCATGTCCAATGAGAGTTTCTTTAATGGGTTCTAAACAATATAAAGAAGAAAAAAAATTAAAATGAAATGAGAGAGGTGAGAGAACGTTCTTATTTAAGAGACTGTAGAGACTTTTTAAGAGTCTCTTGTGACATATGTCATATTTTAATTGGCCAACTTTTTTAAAAATAAAACAAAATCTAATTACTAAAATCAAATGAATAAAATATTAATATATATTTGTTTTAAGAAACTCATATGGTATTTTACCAATGAGATGGTCTAAGTCTTAATAAAAAAAAGCTAACAGAAATTTAACACACGAAAATTATTTAAAAAAACTCAACAAAAACATATTGTTAATCTCGAAAACCAAAATCTTTGATAAAATCCACTAAAGAGCGTTGATGACGAAATTTTCTATGGTGAATATAGTATAATTCAGAGCTTAACAAGACTTTTAAACCAGTAGAAAATTTTCAGAATTCATACTAAAAATAGTAAGTTGATAGTAGTCTACCAGAAAAAATGGATCAGCAGCCGACTAATTTAGAAATTGTATTTTAAATTTTGAATGGGAGCTAAATCAATATTATGACAAGTTTAGGCATGGAACATAAATTATCTTCCTAATTCTTAACCAATATGGTATGTATTTTACCCCCCAAAAAATGACATATAGATAGATATATATTGAGCTTTTTACGAAAACATGGACTGTATATGTTATTTTCAAAATGGGTACTCGACACTTTTTGATCCGAAAGAATGAAATTTAGGAGAATTATGCTCTTCAACCAAAACACATGTGACACCTAAAACAACTATGGACTCAACAAGTTACTCCACGGCTTCTCTCTCCACTTCTTCTCCCTTCAGACTTTAATACGAGTTTTGAGAGCAGAGAAAGGCGAATCTGGTTCACATAGAGGACGATTAAGCGTGGGACACACAATAAGAAATAGGAAGAGAAGTTTCACACCTTGTAGGGATCGTCGATTTTTAGTTGTCTTTCTTGAAGACGCATGTTGAGTTAGAATCCTTTTACTCTTACCCTTAGTCATCATTTTTGTAGTTTGAAGAATTCTGAAAAATGATAGTTGATCCATGGTAAAATAAACCAAAAGATGCAATTCAAACATAGTTTTGTATCATACGAAAGTACCAATATTTCTTAAACATGAATGAAGAGCATGCTTTTATATTCTCAAGCTCCTTTTTTAACTGACGTGAGAAGTTGTCACTAACATCATCATCATCTTCCCACTTTTGACTAACTTCGTTTACTTCTTCTTTCTCAACCCAATGTGCTCAACATAAAAAGAGACTCGTAAACATAGTCACACACCGGGAATTAGATCTATTCGACATCAAAATGATCCACTTTTATCAAAATTTACTATATCTTCATTAATTCTTTCAATACAACTGTTATTCGTAATGTCAAAAATAAACCATAGAACTTCAGTTTACATCAAACTAGTGTGTCTGAGATAAATATTAATCTTATCATATGAAGTTCTAAAGTGATGAGTAAACCAGTAACAATGAAACTTCATCGGATCTAGATTGATTGTGTCATACAGGTTGTTAACTTGTTATCATCATTTCTCTTACACCGGACATTGATACCAAATACTTCCATTCCATATGCAGCTTGTGGTCTAACCCATATAAGATATGATCTCTTTTATCAACTATTAGTTAAATCTTAAGAATCAATCAACTTGCAAAGCATTTTTACTCTTTTCAAAGAACAAGTATGGTGCAGTATCAAAAGAAAATCCAAAAAACAAATCAACAAAATCACCTATTTATCCACGAGCTACTCAATGGCTCTAAACAATTCTCAAATCCACTATAATTTCAGCAACTGGGGACTTTGGGAACACTAATTATCAATTATTTTAATAAAAATATTGTATAAATCTCAAAACTCAACTGACTTGCAATTTGACAATAACAGAATCTGATACAGTATAATATTGAACGAAATTTAGAAAAAAAAAAAAAAACTTGTAACCTATTGCACATCAATGGATCCAAAACAATGAGAAGAGAGGATGAAGACACTTTCGCCGAACTACTTGGCCGATTTTGAGGTTTTAGGGAGGAAAAATTCCCCGACGAATCCTCCCATCGTAATTATTGAGCGCAAGTTGTCTTTCACTACGCCTCTGCAACACCTCATGCCTTCCCGATTCGCTTACAAAGGACAAATTTATAGTATGAAACTTTCGAAAACTCATATTCTCAACTGTGGCTAAATTAACATATAGAAGAAAAGAAATTGAAACGTAAGAGTACATTAACATTTCACATCTTTTGAAGATTAAAATTATGTAAAAATCTCTACAATACCTATTTTGGAAAGAATTATTAATTCTAATGGTGTTTGTGTAATTAGCTCATATATATTTGTATTAAATGTATTTACAATAACGAGTATTGGATCAGCTTTATATACAAAAGTGATGATTATTCAGAAATAAGTTGGGAGACAGAATGAGCAAAAAGCAATGAGCAATGAGCAGCGGGTTTATCTGTGTTGGACCACTAGTTATAGTTATGGTTCAAATCGAAATTCATGACTACTATTATCGTTTGCTCCAAATGATCAATCACATTCTCGTTATCATCAGCACAATATGTTTCGTTCTTTTGTTAGGTTCTTATTAAAAACAAAAATAATTAGAAAGTGCAACAGTGCAATTATTAAATGATGTCGTTGAGAGAGACAGCGATGTTACCAAGATGTTGATAAACACATGTCACTGTTTTATCATTAACTGTCCATTACCATGCAACTCAATTACAAAAATATCCAGCCTACTTTATACATTACTTATTTCGACTAATCATTAACTAGACTAACCATATATTAACTTATTGTTACATCAATACTGATCCACTCTTAACAGCTAGTTGGCATATAAATTCAATGCACAAAGAAGATCTTCTGTAAAATATGCCATATAAAAAGCTGTAAAATATATATCTTCAACAATTAGATTACATATATAAACCTTTTAGGATTACTGTTTCCTTTTTCGGCTTTAGATTTAATATGTTTAGGTTTTTGAGATTTTGACATGTTCTGCTAGTTTTAGATCTTAGTCGATGTGGTTTGGTTGTGTTTTCTTGTAATCCATCCTTTATATTTATCATATTATCAAACGAAAGAAAAAAGATTCTTTTGGTTTCTTTCACTAACATTCGATTATATGTTATTGTGTTGTCTTGCATTTGAGTTACATATGGATTTAATCGATTCAATTGATGGAAAGAAGTTTAAATACTTAAATATGAAATGGAGACCTATTTTTGGTCAAATAATTAAATCTATTTCTAATGTGTGTTTTATTAGAATTCTAATTTTAAATAATTGTATAATTACATGATTTTAAATATAGGACTATAAATTGTAAATGAGTATTAGCCTAGTGACCGACATTAAATCTACGAACAATTCATTTGCACAATCAATGATCGAATCTCCCACCTACATTATATAGGAATTTGACTATTGGACCGGAAAATTGTAGATCAATATAATATGCTATTAAAAACAAAATATAGGAA
Organism: Lepidium sativum; assembly: GCA_023374145.1. NCBI lineage: Eukaryota > Viridiplantae > Streptophyta > Magnoliopsida > Brassicales > Brassicaceae > Lepidium > Lepidium sativum. The sequence goes on along the minus strand of JAKUCM010009212.1, from coordinate 7,599 downwards.
TATAAATGAAATTTTATTGATTCAATTGTGACTAGCAGAGAAGTGTTAGGATGAAAATTGGAACGTACGTACATGTCCTCAAAAGTAACAATGATGAATTTTATTATCATTATGCTTGTAATTATAAAGGGAACCATTATAAACTATATCAAGATGAGGAAAATAATTAGAAGTGGACCTCATGTATTAAATGAAGAGGGCCTTATAATTGGGTATGATTAGAAGTTTAGATAACATATGAGGAAATATTTTAGTTGATAGGGTATAAATGTAGAGGAAGAGCTTTGACTTTGACCAGTACATTAGAATCTTGATCACGTACCAAACGATTCTCAATGCTAAGCACATGCATCCAATATCCATCTACTTAGAGCCAAACATATGCATATGTGTTCAATGTTGTTGAGCTTCTACTCCACGTTTTTTATTTATTGTACCACCATTGTTTATATCTCTCTTCATACAATTACGTGTATTATTGTCATGGAATTGAGACTAATCTTGGGTGTTTTAACTACAAGAAGCTCACTCAAGTAGAGATAGCAAAGAATGTGGAGCTGCAATTGAAGATATAATGTTTTCTAAGTCAAAACCGATATTGATTCATTTAGATTCTGATGTAAGATTATGACAATGATTTACATTGTGAAGTGTCCTCATCCAAATTCATGTAATTTTGTGTAGTTTCGGTTTTCAATCCATTTGAAGGACTTTTCTTGGCTCCAAAATCAGATTATCTTTGAAGTTCCTTCTCGAATTTTGGTTACCTTATGGTTTGATTGATTCCAAAAACTTTGTTGGTAAACATTCCTCCATGTCCCTACATATGTCATTGAAAAAATAATTTCAGAGAGGTTTGATTGAGTTTTTTCAAGTGATTATCTAATTATTTTATTTATGTAAGGCGAAATCTATTATAATTTATTTTTATTCAAATAGTTAATGTCTATATTTACAGGATTTTTAGTAGAATTTGACTATTGGTATGTAATCGATCGAGAAAATGTATTTGTTTAAGTGGTTTACGTTTATCTCTATAACTAGTTCTATTAGAAACTCGTGTAATCTAATAATTTTTTTTTGTCAACTAGCTTAACAAAATCTAATCTCTAGTATAATCCCAACTTATATATATATATGAAATTATTTATTTACATGTAGTGTAATAAAGTCCAATTTTATATCCATGAGTCATTAATTAGGATATATAATTAATAGATTAAAAAAGGTCAACAAACCTAATAAAAATTAAAATTGGAGAATTTGGGTTAGGATCTAGGATTGAAACAAAAAATCAAGAGTCAATGACTTGTTACAATTTCTCAAAAAGAATCAACAGTCACACTATTAATGTTAGCTGATACACTAATTCAATTAGAAAATTAATCACAAAATCAAATAAGATTGGTCGGATATTTTGCGCGTCGTGTGTTTAGGTTTTAGCCCTTTGGTATTGGCGCAAAGGCAGTGACGAAAGGAGAAGATGGCGATGATGCATCCGCAGTCGCAGCCGCCACAACCGCAAGGCTATCACCATCCACAGACCCTAGAAGAAGTACGAACCCTTTGGATTGGTGATTTGCAGTATTGGGTCGACGAGAATTACCTCTCTTCCTGCTTCTCCCAAACCGGCGAGGTTCGTTTTTCCATTCAGCTTTTTGGTTTCTCTGATTTTTTCAGCTCCAAGTTCTTCTAGGGTTTCTTTGCCGTTTAGCTAATAGATGTAGCGAAGAATTTGAAATCTCTAGATTTTTTAAGGGTTTATAAGATATCTCGATGAAATTGGCCAGTCTCTATCTCTTCATTGAAACTCTATTTCTTCAACAACATGATCAAATAGATAATAATAGTAGTAGTAGGTGATGCAGATACTTGTGTACTTTCTTAATTTCTCGAGTGCATATGTTCCATGATCATCCTTATACTGTATTTTAAGTTTGTCAGGATGTTTGAATCGACATTGTTATGATTATGTATGTATTCATATGTATATGCAGCTCGTTTCTGTCAAGGTAATACGCAACAAGATCACAGGGCAGCCTGAAGGTTATGGATTTATAGAGTTTATATCTCATGCAGCAGCTGAGAGAACTCTTCAGACCTACAATGGAACACAAATGCCTGGAACAGAATTAACTTTCCGGTTGAATTGGGCTTCTTTTGGTTCAGGCCAGAAAGTAGATGCTGGACCTGATCATTCTATTTTTGTTGGAGATTTAGCACCAGATGTTACGGATTATCTCCTTCAGGAGACATTCCGTGTTCATTATTCTTCTGTTAGAGGCGCCAAGGTTGTTACTGATCCAAGTACTGGACGATCAAAAGGTTATGGATTTGTGAAATTCGCAGAGGAAAGTGAAAGGAACCGGGCCATGTCTGAAATGAATGGTTTGTATTGCTCAACAAGGCCTATGCGTATTAGCGCAGCTACTCCTAAAAAAAACATTGGTATACAGCAACAATATGTAACCAAAGGTATGAGAACAGTCACACGGATTTTATTTATGTTTGTTTAGTCCAGCTGTTTGGAAATCATTTGCCTAATTGGGAGTTGACATCTAGCTGTGTACCCAGTTCCAGTCCCAGCGGCAGTTGCTGCACCAGTCTCAGCATATGTTGCTCAACCAGCACAGGTGCTTCCACCTGAAAATGACCCCACCTGTACAACGGTAAATTTCATTTGAAAAGCTGGAGCTTTTTCCTTTTCTCTCTCTTGATTCTCCCGCTTGTTTTCATGCATTGGTTTTGATGTACAGATTTCAATTGCCAATTTGGACCCAAATGTTACAGAGGAAGAGCTGAAGAAAGCATTCTCGCCATTAGGAGAAATTATATATGTCAAAATACCTGCAACAAAGGGATACGGTTTTGTTCAATTCAAAACCAGGTAAGCCATCGGGTAGAGCTCAAAAGTCATGTGTGATTGCTTCCATGTATTGGTTTGTCATGTATGCTTGTTTCTAGCTTCGTTTACTAAAATTCCGAGCTCTCCCCCATGGTGACGGCAGGCCTTCTGCGGAAGAAGCCGTTCAAAAAATGCAGGGACATATGATAGGTCAACTAGCAGTTCGCATCTCTTGGAGTAAAAATCCAGGACAGGTAAAATCTCTCATTCCTACCAAGACTGATATGATGTAGGGCCTTATTGTACTCCCTGGTTTACTAAGTGGCTATTGCTAATCTTTGTTTTATTTCAAAGGATGGTTATGTTGCGCAAGCAGATCCAAATCAGTGGAGCGGGTACTATGGTTATGGCCAAGGCTACGATACATATGGTTATGGGACAACTCAAGACCCATCCGTGTACGCATATGGTGGATATGGCTATCCCCAGTATCCACAACAGGTAAAGAAATAAACTTGTAAAGCTTTTGCAATATGCCAATACTGTTTTGTCTTCACGGTTGAGACTTCTTCAGGGAGAGGCTGCACAAGACCCTGCGGCAGGTGGAGTTGCAGGGGCAGAGCAAGAGTTATACGATCCTTTAGCCACTCCTGATGTAGACAAGTATATTTTTTACTTTTCTCTTACATATTCCAACTTTGGTGAGTGACTAGCTGAATGCCTAATTCATTGTTCCTTTGGCACTCATAGGTTAAATGCAGCTTACCTTTCGGTTCACGCAAGCGGCATACTAGGACGACCATTGTGGCAACGTACCTCAGCGCTCACATCACAACTAGGCAAATGACCGCAATGAGAAGAATAGAATTGCGGATGCTTTGAGATGTTTAATTGTGTCCATGTCACATCCTAGCGAGACAAGTCACTTGTTTGATTGTTTTGTCTGTTCCGGATGATGCTAAAATTAGGATAATGCTAAACCATGAAATCTTCCATCCTTTTTTTTGTCATGCTAAGCCGTAATTAACGAGCATCGCTAATGCACATAATTGAATTGAATAAGAATTTGATACATTGAGAAATCTCTGAAACTCTGAAATCAGTAGTACACTATATACCAACATGAAACACCTCAATACCATTTTTAAAAAGCAATTCTCTTCTTCCTTGGTGAATCATGAGCAACCCAAGCCTTAATCTCTTCTTGACTCTTGTCTCACTGCAGTTGGGTCATTTAAATGATAGCTCACGTCGCTTCTTAGGGTTGGGATCAGGGTTTCCTTTTCTCATCATTGCCACAAATTCGTCATAGTTTATCCTCCCATCCTAGAAAGTGATTATATATTTAGGTTCTCTATACTTATTAAATAATTATCTTGTCTAAGAGAAGAGAACTTACATTGTCTCCATCAACCTCTGAAATGATTTCCTTAATGTCTCTGCCATCGCTCATACCAAATTCCCTGAGAGCTTGCTCCAGCTCTTCCATTGTGATATATCTGCAAGTAACCACAACGTGACCATCATTTGTTTTGGTTTCAGATTGTGATCATAACACTGTTGATTGTGTGCTACGTTACTTACCCACTGTTGTCTTTGTCAAAGTGTTGGAAAGCTGAATAGATATGCTCTTCTCTATCCAATCTGTTGATGTGCATTGTAGCTGCTATAAATTCTCCATAGTCTATTGTTCCATTACCGTCCGCATCAGCCTGTACAAAAACAGAACTTATCAGCTATTCTTTTGGTATCTTAATAGATAGATAGTACACAAAAGAAAGGACTTACAGCTTCCATTAATTGCTGAACTTCATATTCTGACAACCTTGTACCTTGCTTGGCAAGTCCTTGTCTTAGTTCCTCAAGAGTTATTGTTCCACTGTCGTCTGTGTCCATTCCTTTGAACATCTCCTTTAACCCCATGATTTCTTCCTCTGATAAGCACCCGGCTATGACCTGTTTGTTGATCAAGCCAGTGAGATATATATAGACCATAAATAGTCTTACCGTTAACATATTATAAGCTTCTGAAGGAAGAGATCATATGTTACATACCCGTAAAGCAACCTTCTTAAAGTTGTTCATTGCTTTGAATTGCTTGAGTCTGGACATCACTGCATTGTCAAGAGGAACATCTGGTGCTTCTCCATCTTCCTTTATCCATGGATGGTCTTTAAAACAAAACAAAACAAAACAAAAAAATTGTTTAAGAGAGCTCAATGAAATATTCATACATATAGGAGCTTCTATTGATATATAGGAGCTACTTACTGAGAACTTGAGCAGCAGTTAATCTTTGTTTGGGATCAGAGTTGAGCATCTTCCTAACGAGATCCTTTGCCTGGAGTGATATCGCGGGCCATGGATCGCTTGAAAAGTCGACCTGTCCACTTAGGATAGCGTTGAAAATCCCATTCTCCGACTCTGAAATGAAAAAACACCATGAATGAATCAGATGATTTATGTACATTGTTTTGACAAGATCATAATAGGGTCACAGAGATGTATGTTTACCAGCCCAAAAAGGTGGAACACCACACAAGAGGATATACAACATGACACCAATGCTCCAAATATCAGCCTCTGGTCCATAATTTCTCCTCAATACCTCTGGTGCAATGTAATAAGCACTTCCCACAATGTCTTTGAATACTTCTCCTGGCTTGTAGAACACGGAAAGCCCAAAGTCGGTAGCTTTCAGAGGAGAATTCTCTTCCTTGTTGAGCAATAAAAAGTTCTCTGGTTTCAAGTCCCTGTGAATAACTCCCATGGAATGGCAAGTATGTATAATCTGAACAATCGTCCGTAGCAACGAAGCAGCGGCTCTTTCTGAGTAATGCCCCTTTGCAATGATCCTATCGAACAACTCTCCTCCTGCACAAAGTTCCATAACCAAATGCACAGAATGCTTATCCTCATACGCTCCTTTAAGCTCCACAATGTTTGCCTGACCCGTTAAGTGATGCATTATTTGTACCTCCCTTCTCACATCCTCAATGTCTTCTTTGTTCACTAGCTTCCTTTTCGCAATGGTCTTGCATGCAAATTGTAGCCCTGTGCCCTTTTGCGTGCAGAGATGAGTCACACCAAACTGGCCACGACCCAGCTCCTTGCCCAATGTATACGAGCTCTTTATATCTTCCATTGGTCGGCCTAAGACTGGTCCTATAGGCCCTTGTTTGGTTCCAGGAGTAGGAGATGTTGGTGGATGTTTCGAAGCTTTAGCAGAAGCTTCCGCAGCACCACCTCCATTACCATTTTCCTGCCTCTGCTCGTCTTTGCTGGCCTCTGAGTCTCGTGTATAAGAGCAACAATTACCCATTGTTGCAATAATTGTTGCAATAATGGGGAGAGGAGGTAAAAGCTCTCAACCAGGAAGAGAAACAAATATTAAAGATCTTTCTTCCTCTTCTCTATTCTTTTAGGTTTCTGGTTTTTTCTTTAGCAAGAAAACTCCAGGAGGTTTTGCTTATGATTGACTATAATTAGTATATTTCTGTTTTTGTAAGTTTTTTTCATTTTGTTGGCCTTCTGATCAAACAATAATATGATCGAGAGGGACTTTAGGAACCAAAACTCTGTCACTATTTCTGTTATTTAAAGCAAAATGTTCATTATTTTAGAATTTGGTAGAGAAGGTTGGGAGCATTTCCTGGAAACTTTCGGACTTGCCAGTACATATTATGAGGTCACCTTATCCATAATGAACCTTATATTATAGTCTCCAGGATATGATTCTCAATCTTATTTGGATTTGCATACACGAAGAAGAGCTGAATTCTCGGATGCTCAATCAAAATAGAGGCAATTTCAGTAAGTAGGAATTGATGGGTCAACCTTGAGAGAATAGGCACGTATTCCACCAGCTATATTGTACACACTCTTGAAGCCCTGAGGAACAAGACAACAGTTCATCAAAGACATCATCCTTATACATATATATATATATATGAGCAGGAAAGCTTTTTACCTGAGACTGCAACCAGTTTGCAACCTGCAATGACCTGCCACCAACCTTACACTGTATGGGAACAAAGGCAGCGATTCAGAGAAACTTTAAAACTCATTTCAACATCAGAGGTTTCTTTGTTTCATATGATTTGAAGATCTATAGGATAGATAAATGTAAGCGGGAGGAAGCCTAGAAAGACTTTTGATCCATGAGACGCTCTCAACTCTCAGACAAATGCAACGAAGACGCAAAACAATCTGATGCGAAACCCTTATAAATCCAGCCCTCACTAACTTCTCTCTCAACCAAATAACTAACGCATAACACCTCTACACTGCCTAACAGACCTATACCTAAGAGTTGACCCACTGAACTTTTTTCAATGTTTATCAGATGTATTAGTGAATGAGACTGAACATACCAGGACGTATGTATCCTTCTCAGGGTTCAGCTTTGTAGAGATGTCGGGTGCCCAGGTTCCGAATTGTTGGAGTGGGAGCACTTGAAATCCTGGCAAGGATGCCTTCGCTCTGGTACAAGAAGTAATAAAACATAACAGAAAAAACAATGTGAAGCCATATGATAAAACTTTTCCTTTCTCCAAGAAAAAAGTGTGTGCGGTACACATTAATCTAAATGACAGAACTATAAGACTCTGCAAAACAAACGTATATTAAGACTATAAAATGTTTAGTGAGTATGAAGCTAATGCATTGGGATAAAGTGAGGAAGGAAAAGTATGTCAGATGTGAAATAAAAGGGACTTACATCTCATCAGGTTCTCTCACATCAATTAACTGAG
>JAKUCM010009211.1:0-12010 GCA_023374145.1 Lepidium sativum | reverse complement strand
GAGAGAGAGAGAGGTGAATAACGCGGTTTAGGGCAAAAATATAACTCGTTTGTCTTGAATTGAATTTTGCCAAGAACTAAATCATTGATGTTTGGTTATATATAGAAAGATAGAGTCATGTTTTACTGGTATCATTAGGAAATTTGGAACGGAACGATTCATAGGGGTTGTCTCTTAGTTGGATTTGAGTTCAAGTATTTGTCCTGAACCAAAAACAATTTAAGGAGAATCCATATATATCCATATGGATCATACGTACGTCCTCTTTAACGAAGTTTTTGGTAGTCAACAAATAAATCCATAATGAGAAAAGAACTTCTGTATATGATAAGAGGCATCAGCAGTGTCGGAACACAGATCTCGTGACCATTAACTGAGAATGTTACATTATTGCGCCACTTATTGCTGAGAATTAACCAAGAAAAATATCTAATAAATGCAACATTTATTATTTGTAAGTACAATAAATGAAACCTTCCTGTATTTGTGTGTTTAGGAAACAAAAATAAGAAAATGTAAAATGCAAACTTCAAAAGAAGAGGCTTCAGGTGTGTTCAGTCCATCTAATCTCTTACGTACGATCCCTTACGTGTTGTCATCTCTCTGATTTGTATATTGTAATTATTCATACGCCTGGAATGGATGAAGCACATATAATTATAAACTATCTTTTGGCAAACAAAACCCAAAGTCTTTGATATATGTGGCTGATAAATCAGAAATATATCGATGGCATTCTTACATTTACATTTTCTATAATATTAAAAATTCATATGCAAATCATTACAATTTTTTTTATAACTCGGATGATTTGATTCAGTAATTCAATGGACATTATAAGCTTCAATGAACATTTTCTTTGGTTTTTCTGTTTGTTTCTCCTTTCAAAGTTCAATAGTTTTTTGGGATATGAACGTTTCCGTTATGTGAATATTTGTGGTTTGATACTTTTACCTTAATCTATTAGTTGAATATGGCATGCACATTTTGTTTTTGGTAAAAAAAATTACCATCAATCATCTGATAAGTTACACTAATATCATAATTTGATGCCAGATGTAAGTGATATTTAAGTGAAAATATGATTGGACATTGGTAACGTAACTTGGTAAGTAAACAGTGAATAAATAAAAAGATTAAATTGGAAGTGATGCGAGAAGAAAGCTTTAATGGTGGAAAGTTAGCCAATGAGGAAACGACAGGTCAAATCGAGACTGAGTAATTCTTATGCTCAGTCTGTTTTATTTGACTGTCTCCTTCCCTCTCAGTCCCTCAGTTTCCTCTTACCTTTTTCTTTGTCCTTTCGCTCATCCCTCTCTTTTTTTTTTTTCTTTTTTTTTGATTTCTACAAATCTACATTACAACATATAAGTATTATTATTATTATATATCACCATCTTCATCATTGTGAATTGCGACCGGTACTCTTAATACTGTTGTTACCACTGTTATTTAACTGTTGGAGTTTTAGAATCCTGAAAAGATTGAATTATGTGTTCTAGTGCCCCCTATTCCCACCCTATTGTTCAGTATTAATTATATAGTTTTAAAGTCACTTTTGAATCTATTATAAACAAATGCATAAAGAGAAAATAAAAAAAGTTAGATTAGTCGCATTTAGTCTCTAACCATTCCATCTACGTCCTTTTTATGTGCTGGATGAAAGTTTAGTAACATTCATTATGTCGATAACAAGCAGAAAATGGGTATTAGTGGCGATCGCCGGAGTTTGAGATGAGTTGCGGCCATTATCATTGGAAAAGATGAAAAAAGAGAGAGATCCGATTGATAGTGTTAGCTTTTAAGATTATGTACAATGGTAGGTATGTTATATTGAGTATCTTAACAATGAAATATTATTATTTTAATATAATACAAAAATAGACCAATATTAAATTGACATGTGGATAAAATACTCTTGTTAGAGTATCTTAGAACAACATTATTGGAGAGTTCTTATTAGAGTTTCTTAAATATTATCAAATTATTATATATGAGTAAAAGTGAGTTAAAAAATATATTTTAATAATAAAATAAGTTAAGAAACCTATTAAAGAGTTTTTTAAATAAGAAACTTTCATAGGATTTCTTAAGAGTTTCTTAAATTTTTAATAATAAAATAAGCTAAGAAATTCTTAAGAAACCCTTGATAATGATGGTATTAAATATCTTATCTAAGATACTCAAATCTTTCTCTCACCTCTTGTTTTATTAATTTTGATTTTTTTATTGTTAAGATACTCACTTAAAATACTAGCATTGAACCATGGTCTAATGTTCTGATACCATAAAAATGTATTTGACTATATTATTAAGTGACTCATTAAATGAATTATTATAACTATTAACTCAGAAGATATACATGCATATCTTAAGGGATTACACAACTAAGTGTATTATCTTTGATAGTTGATAAATTGAGGATATACATGCATGATTCAGGTTTCTTGTGACTTTTTGTTGTTCTTTGTATCGCATTTCAAGTGAGAATAAAGACAAGTGAAGTATCTTGGTTATCGGAGAAAATCTTTATCTTGTTTTAGGATATATTTATTAGATTTTATAAATGGTAAGTTTCTTGACGACAAAAAGAATATATGTTTAGTAATTTGATCAGTTTGTGATGTCTATATGAGAATTTCAATATTTTCTGTAAGCTTTAGTCAATTCCCAATCTAGTTTGGGTAGTTATTATGTAATCCTCTCTTTTTAATTATCGGACGAGTAAATTGAAAAAGAAAGAGTTATTGTTTCCACATGATACAGCGACTTCATGGATAACCTCAATACATGTTTTACGTTTATCGGGCTCACATAAAAAAAGTTACCTAGTGACACAAATCCATAATGGGCCACAATTGGGCTTAAAGTTAACAAATTTTGGGCCCTAGTGTATTACATACTTGTTATTTTCCGTAAATTCTTTTTGGTAAGAAGTTAAAAAAAAGAAAAATGATCTGACGTAGACACAGCATTATCATTCCCCCTAACGACTTCTCTCTGACGTTCCTTCTCATATGTACATTACTTTACGAAAAATGGGTAGTGAAACGACATCGTATAAGCGTTGGACGAACCTTCTTCGACTTCCTTCCTCCTCTCTTTGCATCTTCATATGAACGCGTTGTGCTCTCGCTGTCAACTCTCGGCGTGATCTAGCTATCGGTAGCGAATTTTTTATGTATGATTTTTGATTTTGGCCAGTTTTGAAGTCACAATCTCGACGAACTCTTTCTAGCCACTACCTCTTTTGACATTTCAACTATTTCTTTTCTTTTCTTCTACCTCCGATCTTCATATACTTAATTTTCTCTTCCGATAAACTGGGATTTTGTGGATTTTTGGGGGAAGAGGGTTTTGGATTTGTGAGAGATAGAAATGAAGCTTTCGAGGTGGGTTTTGATCTTCTTTATTTCTAACCTTACCTTCTCGACGATTTCTGCTTTCCGTTTGAGTCGGAGTCAACCGACGGAGCGAATTTCAGGTGATTTCTATCTATTTGCTTGTTAGAAATAATTCATTTACTGATTGGAGGAATGATTATCTACCATGTATTTAATTGGATTCGATAGTTTACTTCTCCGGATTTTCGGTAGTGAGCTTGTGAGTCACTAGTTAGTTTGCTAATCGAATGAAGACTAGGTTTTTTCTTTCTAGATTTCTATTTGAATCTGGGGGAAAACAGTAAATCAGGATGCCTATCGATCTGTAAACTGTTTACTATAAACCAAAATTAGTGTACATGCCTCAATTAGCGAATTCAATATCTTCAATTTTGAGCATCTACTTGATTTGCATTATCTTTGTGGTGCTATGATCATGGTACATAGTTTTATCTTATCTGCCTATATATACACCTTGTGGTACAGTGTTTTGTTGTTCGAACCAGAATCATGTGAAGTTTAAGTGAATGTTTGTTCTTTTGTTTTCTGCTGGTTAGGTAGTGCTGGTGATGTGTTGGAAGATGATCCAGTGGGAAGATTGAAAGTCTTTGTTTATGAGCTTCCAAGCAAATACAACAAGAAAATACTTCAGAAAGACCCTAGATGTCTCAACCACATGTTTGCTGCTGAGATCTATATGCAACGGTTTCTTTTGTCCAGCCCAGTTCGAACGCTTAATCCCGAGGAAGCTGATTGGTTCTATGTCCCAGTTTACACCACTTGTGATCTCACACCTAACGGGCTTCCTCTGCCCTTTAAATCTCCCCGAATGATGAGAAGTGCCATTCAGCTCATTGCTTCCAACTGGCCATACTGGAATCGCACGGAAGGAGCTGACCACTTCTTTGTTGTGCCTCATGACTTTGGAGCCTGTTTCCATTATCAAGTAAACAAAACAGTCTTCTCTGAGTCTCTTTCTTTCTATACTTACTAGGGTTTGTTTCACCAATTATTCTACACCATTGTGAATGATCGTGTGCTACTGTTGATTTCCTCTTTACACCATTTCCTGTTCTGCAAGTTGTTTATATGTCATTTCTTCATGCAATATCTTAGCTGAAGTCCTAATCAGTCCACAAATTCAGATAGATTTTTGTGTGTATGAAAGATCCATGCCGAGGCCTCGTGGTAGGGTTGTATACACGTTTCACCATGTTCTTCTGTAGTTCCTTCATGACTGAAATAAGAAGCAGAATTTTAACTAGTAGTCGGCAGAACTTGATGCCTCCATACTCATTATTTAACTATCTAATAAGGCAAGCATCTTGCGCAGCCTCTTTGTTATCCTGAGCCGTGATAACAAAGATATGTGCCTACGATACTGCTAACGTATCTTAAGTGATACACACTGATCCCTTATTTGTGTTCCACTGTGGCAGGAGGAGAAAGCAATAGGAAGGGGAATACTACCCTTGCTTCAACGGGCTACACTAGTGCAGACATTTGGACAGAGGAATCATGTTTGCTTGAAAGAGGGTTCAATCACTGTTCCTCCGTATGCTCCACCACAGAAGATGCAGTCACACTTGATTCCCGAAAAAACTCCGCGGTCCATCTTTGTTTATTTCAGAGGATTGTTTTATGATGTGGGAAATGACCCTGAGGGTGGCTATTATGCTAGGTAATTGTTTCTTATTAGAAGTCTTAGCTCTTTCCTAAATGAAATTCACAAACCCCATATAACAGGATTGTTTATTGTTTACTTATTTGATATTAACTTAACAAAGACTTATGACTTAGCCACGAATTGCTCACATAATCAGTGATGACGTTTTGTTTTTAAATGGGCACAGGGGTGCTAGAGCAGCTGTATGGGAAAACTTCAAAGATAATCCTTTGTTCGACATATCAACAGAACACCCAACAACATATTATGAAGACATGCAGAGAGCAATATTCTGCTTATGCCCACTTGGATGGGCCCCATGGAGTCCAAGACTGGTGGAAGCTGTGATCTTTGGTTGCATCCCTGTGATCATAGCAGACGACATCGTGTTACCATTTGCAGATGCAATCCCGTGGGAAGATATTGGTGTGTTTGTAGATGAGAAGGATGTTCCTTACTTGGACACAATACTCACATCAATCCCACCCGAGGTTATATTGAGGAAACAGAGGTTGTTGGCAAACCCGTCGATGAAACAGGCGATGTTGTTCCCGCAACCGGCTCAACCAGGGGATGCGTTTCATCAAGTGTTGAACGGGCTGGCTCGTAAGCTGCCTCATGAGAAGAGTGTGTATCTGAGACCAGGTGAGAAGCTGTTGAACTGGACGGCCGGACCTGTCGCTGATCTAAAACCTTGGTGAAAACCACCACTGCTGGAATTGATAGAATGATTTTGTTGGTTGGTTTGTGTATGTCTTCTTGTCTGTATTTTGTAGTATCTGACCCTTTTTTTTATTATGTAGGACGGAAAAAACACTTCACCATTGTAATGAAAACAAAACATTTTGAGAATTTGACATCTCATAAGAGAGAAGATAAAAAAATGGGAATTAATTCTTGATCACGTTATTTTTTCGACCATTCCATTGGCACTGGTTACTGGTGCCGAAAAAGTGTAAAACGGTCATCACCATCGTTGTGACAAAAGTTTATAAAAATCCGACCTGCCGGAATCGAACCAGCGACCTAAAGATTATCTGCAACAAACTACAGTCTTCCGCTCTACCAACTGAGCTAAGGTCGGCAACTGATTATTTCCGTGATTAATTATTTTTAAATCAGTTTCTCATATAACTTGTAAGCATCACCTCGACAAGTAAAATTGAATTTTTGTAAAGCTTTGCCTAAAAACAAGGACATTAAACGAAAGCAATAGAATCTACTCCAACGTTTACAAACTTTCAACAGCCCTCAGAAGTTAATCTCACGTCTCTCTGCAAAGAATTTTCCAGTCACCGCCTCTTCGGAAAGAACCAAACTCAGCCAAACTCCCGTATCAGCTGCATCTTCAGGTGGCATATTTCCAGCATAGCCAGTCATTGCAGTCTTAACCCAACCAGGACAAAAACTGTTGACATAAATCTTCTTGCCCTCTGGTCTTCTTGAAAGTTCATTCGCTATTAGTCTTGTGTAAGAATTCACGGCAAGCTTGGATAGGGAGTAGTCGGTGAATGTCTGAGGCCACCCGCCTGATTCCCAAGTTCCGTCTTTTACTTGGCTGATAAATTTAGAGACAGTTCTATCTATAAGTTCCTCGGTCAGCAAATCCAGATTGCTTAACTGATCTCTCAATTCTACATTTGCAAGTCTCTGCAATTTTATGGCTTGAGTTTTACAAGATTTTCTTTTAACATGTACTCAAAGTTGAAGAGTGAAAATGTTTCTTACATTACGTCTTCCATTTACTCTACCTAGCCGGGAGGTAACGTTAACGATACGAGCGCCATGAGGAGATGGTCTCATCAACGGTATCATAGCTTTTGTCATGTTTTTAGTTCCTTCGTAGTTAGTCGATATAACTGTCTCGGCAAATTCAACCGAATTATCTGAGCCGAGATTGTAGTTGACACCTGCATTGTTCACCTGAAAAAAGACAGTAACACACATATATATAATCAACTTCTAAAGAAAACAGAATAACTATCCTCCAAGATCACGAATCGATAAAAATCTTACGAGAATATCTAAACCTCCAAATGTTTGCTTAACCCAGCAACCAAATTCATCTATCGATGAGGAGTCCGTGACATCAAGCTGATGGAAAACAACCTTGAGACCTTCTTCTTTGTGTTTCAAGGATTTAACTGCCTCAAGTCCAGCATCAACGTTTCTTGCTGTAAGAACAACCGTCAATCCGTGACTCGCAAGCTGTCCTGCAATTTCCCGTCCAATTCCTCGGTTTGAAGCGGTCACCACTGCTACATTTTCAGAAGACCACCACCTACAAAATCATATATAACGCCTAACAATGAGTGAAATACAAGATGAGGGCTTTCAAAAGACATACATTTTCTCTGTTTCCCCAAATCTATAGATTAGTTAAACACCATATATCTGTTCAAACAATAGCCCCGGAAAAAAACGAGAGCATTGATATGTAAACAAATACATAAAATTAAGCTGATTGAAACGCATTCAATCTCCATCCCCAAATCGAGAACCTAAAACTCACTAAACAATTTGACATAGTCAAAAACACTTAAAGAAGACCCAGAAAAAGATGTAAGAAGTTACAAAATTCAAAAAGAAACACATTGAAGATAAACATAAAGCTGTGAAATTGAGATTCTCGCATAGCAAATCCCG
This sequence comes from Lepidium sativum, assembly GCA_023374145.1. Lineage (NCBI taxonomy): Eukaryota > Viridiplantae > Streptophyta > Magnoliopsida > Brassicales > Brassicaceae > Lepidium > Lepidium sativum. Next base: position 4,315 of record JAKUCM010009211.1, on the reverse strand, counting down.
AATGATACTGAATATTTAGATTCGATTTGTACCTCTGGTGATCAGAATAAGGAATAGTTCGAAGAAGAGAGATTTCCTGCATTCTTTTCTCTCTTCTCTCTCGCGCTTTCTCCTTGTTCGTCATCGTCAGTTCACTCTTCTTCTTCTTTCTCCCTCGCTCTCGTCGTGTGTTGTATTGTCAAATGTGTTTAATTCAGCTTCCAGTTCATAGGCATCGAATAGACCTTCAACTTTTATCGAAATTATATATTAGCCTAATATATTTTAGTTAATCAATTTAGTCCCAGCAGTTATGACAAACTTACTGCGTCAGATTTCATAACTGCGTCAGATTTCATAACCGCATCCGTTCACACTCTAACAGGACAGGATGCATTGAATGCAGGTGTGATCTGTATAATGTAACCATTGATGAGTACGGTCAATCTATAAGACCTGAATACAAAGGAGGTTTATACTGCTGCTAAGATAAGACTCAATGTCGGATGAGAAGCGGATTTGACAATGGGGAGAAAACAAGAACTCTGTATCTTAAGTATACAGTGAGATGGGTTGATTGGGACAGTTCAGTTTTTCCCGCTAAGGTTTATATATTCGATGTAACGGATTCTTGGGAAAGATCAGAGGGGTCAACAGGAAATCGCCAAGGAACATATCTGCCATGTAAGTTAAAACATTCATATGTGCTTAATGCAGTTATTTCGAAAGACTGCTTTAGTTTAAGCTAGTTGCAAAATGAAGACTGAAACTTTTTACTGAATTGAGGCTCTTGTTGTGTTGTGGGTCAGGGCGGCAAAGGAATTTTCACTTCCATGCAAAAGTATGGCAATGGAGATGGAGCTGGAAACGAAACTGGTTACATTGTTGGAATGTCCACTTCTTATCCTGATGATCCAATGAAAGTGAGTTATGGAGAGACACTAACTTTGGAGTTTAACTACAGTAGTAGTATTGGTCATACCGGAGTTATGGGACTCTTTACATCATCGTCGCTCAGCAGCTGCCTGAACCGGCAAACTCGTTGCCTAATCTAATTCAGGTAACTTTACCAGATATTGGTTTATGTCGAAAGGGTTTCGATTCATGTACCATTTGGAGATAGTGTCATGTGATTGCTTGACTTATGTTAGTGTTCATCACTTCTGTGCAGGTACATGCGAAAAATGTGTGCTTTTTAGCAGTTTCGACAGTGACGGTGGTCGTTGGGTTGTGTTTCTAATAGCCGCCGTGATATAGGTTACCAATCACTCAGCACTTAAAATGAGAAAAACTCTGTTGATTAGATATATACTCCTTCCAAAGCGAACTTTATATATACCTTGAATCAAAAATTAAAGAGTATTTTGTATGTCATCTTTGTGATATTTTTGTAACTGTTACATGTAATTATGTAAAAAGTTTGCTTTGTCAACTAGATTACAGTACACGATGCGTCCAAACGTATGGGGTGTTTTCAATGTCTATTTTGGTCTTACTAAAACTGAATAAAACTGAAGCCATTCTAGATCCGAGAAAATGGACAAAATAATACCAAATTTACACGAAATAGTTAAATTAAACTTAAACTACAAATTTGCCAAATTATATATCAACTTTGTTGGACATATTGATTTATTTATAGAAAAAGAGAAGAAAGAAACTTAATCATAGAAAAACATAGAAACCGGTTTATATAAATAACAAACAGATACGATCTAGGAGTTGCATCTCTTCTACTTGTGACGTTTCAACAATACTCCTGAACTAAAAGATATCACAAGTAACTAATCTAAACATCACGTCCATAACGACATGTCTCGTGATATATTAATACGTTACTAATCATACTAAGATAAAAAAATTCAATTATAATTAACATGTTGAACTATAATCAGACCTCGTATAACTTAGGATTTATATAATGTTGGAGTAACAAGAGATTTGTCTTTGTTATAAGAACAGAACGTGTCGTATAAGAAGTCGAGATTTTTACTATACGAAAAACAGAGTATTACACACACGTTGTTCCTAACTTAATCCTAAAGTTACAATCTTAAACTAAAAGACACAAACATACGATCAGGTGTGATACGTACGTGTCTTCTCAAGACATAACTGTATCATTCGTATATTTTGCAGAAAATAAATAAAAAACGATATATTATATAAATCCCAAGATATACGGAATTTGATTATAGTTCAAGAAACCTGCGTTGAATAAGCCAATTTGGGCTCGAAGAAAGTTGGACTTAAAACTTTGTTAATGGACCGTGTAGTGTCTGATCACTGATCACTGATCACTGATCACTGAACCGAAACTTACCGAAATTCGACCTGAGTCGTTGTACTGGTTCAACTGACAATAGCTCTGGGTCTAATCAGCTAAACCGGTTAAAATTGACTCGTTGTTGTGTGGTCCACACAAACCAAACAGGCTTCATTTTGACTGGTGTTCATTGTGTCCACGTGTAGACAACTGAAGTGACCCAGTCATTATTGAGGAACAGATATTTTTGCTAACCAGTTTCCTACAAAAAACGTGGTTGAAAGTCAAATTGATATTTTCTCACGCGTTCTTCTTACCGTTAATCATCAACTAATTTCTCTCAGACACAAATTTTTTTCCAACGAGTTTCAGTTTTTAGATTTTGATATTGACACTTCTTAAACTGAAAGATATTATTTTTCCAGAAATGTAAGGGACTATATAGAAATCATCCAAATTTGAATTTTGCTCATCTGGGATTTTCGATTAGATTGTTAATCAGCTGCAATGGAGGCGAAGAAATCCAACCAAATCCCGGTTAAGAAGTCTGACGCTGTGAAAATGGAGGACGTGCTGTTGGCATTAAGAGAGACCAAGGAAGAGAGAGAAATCAGGATCCGTAGTCTGTTCAAATTCTTCGACAATTCGAATTTAGGGTTCTTAGACGATACTCAGATAGAGAAAGGTTTGTCTTCGCTTCGTATTCCTCCCAAGTACAAGTACGCTACTGATTTGCGTAAAGTTTGTGACTCGAATCGAGATGGGCACGTGGATTATGAGGAGTTTCGTCGATACATGGACACTAAGGAGCTTGAGCTGTACAGAGTTTTCAAGGCCATTGATGTTGAACGTAATGACGACATTTGTCCAGAGGAGCTACGAGAGGCTCTTGTTAAGGCTGGTTTGTGGTTCTGATTCAAAACTGTTCCATTTGTTTTTTTTTTTTTTATGAGTAAGATTGTTTGATTAGTCTATTAGATATACTTGTGATTCAGAGAAATTGAAATGTGTGTTATCGTTCCTTGATTCGTGATAAAACAGAAACTTTTTGATTAGATTCACTGTGAGTTGACTTTATTGTCTTGAGTAAGCTTTGGTGTTTTCGAGCTGTACTTATCTTAACTCCACAGTTATATTCTTGTAGAAATTGATATTAAAGATAAGGACCTCGCTTCTTTCATTGAGCATGTTGATAAGGACAACAATGGAATTATAACTTTTGAAGAGTGGAGGGATTTTCTTTTGCTACATCCTCATGAAGCCACAATTGAAAACATATATCATCATTGGGAAAGAGTTTGCTTAATAGACATTGGGGAGCAAGCTGTTATACCAGACGGTATAAGCAAACACGCTCAAAAGAGCAAATTACTTCTGGCTGGAGGGATAGCAGGAGCTGTTTCTAGGACTGCAACTGCGCCTCTGGACCGCCTGAAAGTTGCTTTGCAAGTTCAAAGAACAAAAACGGGTGTTGTCCCGACCATTAAGAAAATATGGAGAGATGATAAATTGTTGGGATTCTTCAGAGGTAATGGGTTAAATGTAACGAAAGTTGCTCCCGAAAGCGCCATAAAGTTTGCTGCTTATGAGATGCTGAAACCCATAATCGGGGGACCGGATGGTGACATTGGTACAAGCGGGAGGCTTATGGCTGGTGGATTAGCTGGTGCAGTGGCTCAAACGGCTATCTATCCTATGGATCTTGTGAAGACTCGGTTACAGACTTTTGTGAGTGAAGTTGGGAGGACACCAAATCTGTGGAAACTCACAAAGGATATTTGGATTCAAGAAGGACCACGAGCGTTTTATAAGGGTCTTTGTCCTTCTATTCTTGGGATTATCCCTTATGCAGGAATTGATCTTGCTGCTTACGAGACTTTTAAAGATTTATCTAGGACATATATTCTTCATGACAATGCCGGTAATTACTAATCTTGCCTTTAAATTTTCTGTAAAATTCTTAACCTTTTACGTGATTCTAAACAGTTTATGCTCATGCTTATGCAGAGCCGGGTCCGCTCATACAACTGGGATGTGGAATGACGTCTGGAGCTCTTGGAGCTTCGTGTG
>JAKUCM010009210.1:0-22067 GCA_023374145.1 Lepidium sativum | reverse complement strand
TGAGTGAAGAGTAAACCCAAATTACAATGGATTTAGTTAAAATATTCCTGTAATTTAACTTATTTTCGAATTTATTTTAAAATTAAAAATTTATTTTTAAAAAATCTAATATTTGGCTGGGGTTTTGAGATTATGGTCTTCGTTATGTATTATCTCAGACAATGATTATGTCTTGAAAGAGGCAATCGAAGGCTTCTTCAGTTCCAACGCAGCTTTGCATCTCCCCACCAGTCTCTTGGATTTACTTTCCGTTTAATTTTTCGACGGGATGAAAGGAGGTTTCCAAATTTTCGTTGGGGTGAAAGGAGTTTCCACACTTACGCCGAAAAAAGGAGGACTCTTCGAAGCTTGGGTTGGTCAAGCTCCTTTCTTTTGTCTAGTTTATTATTCCTGGTTAACCGATAATTTCCCCTCCGAAGGGTTTTCTCTTAAGAGCTTCAAAGATTGAAGATTGGAGTTTATCATGAGTTTAGATTTTACTGTTGGTCCTTGTTTTAGGTTGTGTTAGTTTGTTTCATATGGTTAGATCTTAGGTTATGGTTATGACTAAGGGTTCAGTCCAACAAATCTTGTGTTGTCCTCCGTGTTTTGTTCGGTTGGAGCTTAATATCCGGTAGCTGAAGTCTTGCGGTCCATCGATTTGAATTGGTTTCATGGTTAGCCTTGGTTCGAGCTTAGGTTATTAGGTGGAGTTTGCGGCAGATGTTGAATTCGTGTATCGAAGGAGCTCAGTAATTTTGTTTTTGGAACTGTCTCTATGCTTGTCTGGTTCCTGATCAACTCACGATAGTTGTCACAGTTATAATTTAGAAGGGATCTCTGAGATCTTGCCAGAACATGACAGAATCGAACAAGATTTCGAACTTCCTTAGAAGCAGGAATGTTTATCATGGAAACAAGTTTACATCTCGGTGGACTAAGCTTGTGTGACCAACACCGAGACATGAAGCTCCACAAGAGAGGATTGGTACAGTCAGCACCGATCTCACATAAAAAATGGATATTAAAGTGTTTATTAACAAGCATTATAAACCTTCCAGTTATAGGTTTATCTCCTAAAATCTTTGTAATTACAGGAAGATGCCAAATGCAGCAATGTCAAATCTTTGCCTTATATATTTCAATTGTGTTTTTATACTTATTGTAAACTTTGTATGTGTTTTTGATAAATAAGCCGACAAAAAATAAATTAACAATTTTCTATGGTTAATATTGCTGTATTTTTGGATTCTAGCTAACCGAATCCATACCTTTCAAGCCTATTGTAATCATTCTTAAGCTGAATATTATAATAAGGATTACAAACGGATCATTCAAGATTAACGAAAACATACATGTCGAGATTGTATTGAAACATTGAGAGTAATCTCATGGTGTGGTCATTCCCAACACATGAATAAAATAATTATGTTTGCCTTAGTCAAAACCTGAATAACTTCGCATAAATCTCGTGAACAATTCGTTAAGAGGAAGTAGAGAAACAAGACAAATAATAGAATATGGTTGTTGAGATATTAAAAGTTTGAATACTCGTTTTGAACGATAGAAATCTCAAGCTCGTATACTCCACACAAAATAAATTGCCTTGTCCCATACTTATAAAGATGAAAGCAATAACTCTCGGTTTCATCGGTCCCATCCGAGCCATTTGGCTTCTATAACTTTTCCAAAACAAAAGATATACGATGAAAATAATTATAATAAAATCACATAAAAGATAGAAAGTCATATCAATAAAAAAGAGATAGAAGGATTCGGACCTCTCTCATGGCGTTTCTTTATCCTCATACTTTGAAACTCGTTATATTCTATCTATGTGTTCTTTTTGTGACTGCAGTGAGCTCGGAATCACAGTGTCAGAATTTCAAGTCGATCATCAGTTTTGGCGATTCGATTGCGGACACAGGAAACTTGCTCGGTCTCTCCGACCATAACCATCTCCCGGAGACCGCATTTCCTCCCTACGGAGAAACTTTCTTTCACAACCCAACCGGCCGATTCTCCGACGGTCGACTCATCATCGACTTCATCGGTATTTCTAAATTGGAGTATTTTAAACGTTTTAAATTAAACTTGTAGTCTCCGAGACTAATCCAAAAAGTAATTAAGATGGTTGTGTCTGAATCTATATGAAAATTAACTACTTCTTTTGTTTCCTTTTTTTGTCTTATGTGAACTCTTCTTTTGTATTCTTGTTCACAGCTGATTCTTAGGATTTCTCATGGTTTGTATTTTCTTTTTTCTTGAACTGCAAGTTAACAATTTAAAACTCTTCTCGCATTTTTTTTGTACAGCTGAATATTTTGGGCTTCCTTATGTTCCTCCGTTCTTTGGATCTGAAAATGGAGACTTTGAGAAAGGCGTTAATTTCGCTGTAGGCGGAGCAACTGCATTGAATAGTTCTATTCTTGAGGAGAGAGGAATTTATACTCAAACTAATGTTAGTTTAGGAGTTCAACTTAAGAGCTTCAAGGAGAGTTTACCAAATCTATGTGGCTCACCATTAGGTAGTGAACATCGACTTAAGAGCTTCAATAGGATTGTTATGTATTTTTCAAGTGAACTTAGCTCACTTGTCCTTGTTTTTAGATTGTAAAGATATGATTGGAAATGCTTTAATTCTCATGGGAGAGATTGGAGGGAATGATTATGATTTCCCATTATTCCAACGCAAACCTATTGAAGAAGTTAAAGAGTTGGTTCCAATGGTGATCAGTACTATTTCTTCTGCAATCACGGTAACTATTTTTGTTCTTACAGTTTCTGTAATGTTTTTGTTGCTTTGTGACTGAATGTTGAATCCAGGATTTGATTGGTATGGGAGGACGAACATTTCTTGTGCCTGGAGAGTTCCCTCTCGGATGCGCAGTGATCTTTTTGACATTATATCAAACAACAAACAAAGAAGAATATGATCCTTTAACAGGATGTTTGACATGGCTAAACAAGTTTGGAGAGTACCACAGCGAGCAACTTAAGGCAGAACTCAACAAGCTCAGGAAGCTCAACCCTCAAGTCAACATCATCTATGCTGACTACTACAACGCTATTTTACGCCTCGTTGAAGAACCACTTAAATATGGTTGAGCCTTTTTTGCTGAAATTACGTAACCAAGTCACTTATATATTCACTATTGACTGAGTTTCCAATCAATGATACTCACAGGGTTCAGGAGAAAGCCCTTGTCCGCTTGTTGCGGCATAGGTGGACTGTATAACTTCAACCTTAGTAGAATGTGTGGGTGTGTAGGAGTCGAATCTTGTGATGATCCTTGGAAGTATTTGGCTTGGGACGGTGTTCATATGACCGAGGCTGCACACAAATGGATAACAGATGGAATACTCAAAGGACCATATGCGATTCCTCCTTTTGATTCTACATGCCTCAGCTCTGAGATTAATCAAAAAGAGTCACTAAACATACAACATTCTTTGATGAGTAGCTGATACAAGCTTCTCTGAAATTTTGGGAGAAAACATACGGCTTGTATTGGATCATGTATTGTAATAGGTATTGAATTATATTTTGTTGTCTTTTGGAAGAAAGTGATGTCAGTAGACAACAACGACGCTACGATTTGTGTCCATACTTCCTGCGTCCAATGATTGAATAATAATGATTCTATTTCCTGCCTTTATTTCCCGAAATTGAAATAAAAAGACAAAATTGTTGATTATAATTTGCACTACTAAAATTACACAATATATTTAGTGTACTTTGACTCTAAAATGTTGTTGCAAATTTTTTCCAAATAATCAAATATTTTTTAATTTAATCTTTAAATAAAATAAATGCAATCAATTCTAAAGTTAATGTTAAAATCAAAATGAATTTTAAAGTCGGATTGTAGCTCCGAAAATTTAAAATAGTCTATTTATTTTAATAAGATAATTTATAACGCCTAATAATACTATTTATTAAGTATAGATTTGAATAAATATACAATTTAATAAAAATTTATTAAACTTCATAAAATTTGGTAAACAAAGAAATTGACTGATTTTTATTTTTGTCATCAAAAATTTTGTTTATTAATTTAGCAAGTACAACTCTAAACAATTAATTTTCTAAAGAATTATTAACTCAAAAATAGATGGTCTAATTAGCTTGCGTCGTCTGATTTAGTTATATATAAAATGATGGATTCAAATTTTATTTTGTTTTATTTGGAGAATTTTTACTATAGATCGGTTGTTTTGTTGTCCAAATTTAACCTAAACAATATTATTCGGGATTTCATATGGGCCATAAAGATAAACAGAAGCCCATACCCAATTTGTAGTAAGAGACCAAAACGACGGCGTAGTACGAACTAGAGATTCGGCGTCGTCTGTGATTCTCTTTGCTTTATTTGGAAGTAGAGAAAATATAGTCAGGGAAGAAGAAAATAGATACAGAGAGATCCTGAGGTCAAAAGAGGTCAGGTGATTAGCCGTTGAATATCTTCTTCTTCCGTTGAATCGGTCAAAAAACTACAACTTAGTCGAAACCCTAGCTCGAGGAAGAGGGAATGGTTGGCGTGATGAACAGATTAAGGAATCTGGACGCTTACCCTAAAATCAATGAAGATTTCTACAGGCGAACACTTTCTGGTGGTGTTATCACCCTCGTCTCTTCAATCCTCATGCTAATTCTCTTCTTCTCCGAGCTTCGTAAGTTCATTCATTTGTACCCTGTTTTTGGATCCAATTTTCTAAAGGGAAAGCTTAAAAGGTCGATGTTTGTAGAATTCGAGCTCGAAATTTTCATTCTTTCTTCGTGGGTTGTTTTCTTTTGGGGAACTATAATTTAGTTGATATTAGATATAGCGAAATTAAACTTTGTTTGAGACTTTATCCTGAGAAAGGAAAGCTGAATTACCATTCTTTGTTGGTTATTTGGCTTTAGAGCTCTTTATCCACCCCGTTACCGAAACAAAGCTCCGTGTTGATACATCAAGAGGAGAGAAGCTACGCATTAATGTAAAACTTTTGTTCCCTGCCTACTACTTTCAGTTGTAAGATTACTGGTATCTATTAAGGAATCGTTTTTAATAACTTACAATATACAATCTTGCAGTTTGATGTTACATTTCCTGCGCTTCAGTGTTCAATTATTAGTCTTGATTCCATGGATATCAGCGGCGAGCGGCATCTTGATGTGGTATGTGTTAGTGGATTGTTCTTCTCCATTCTGTTATTCCTTCAAGCTGAGATGTGTATGCACTTACACTTTGTCTGAGTTTCGATTCTTCTCATTTGTATGTTGCAGCGACATGATGTAATTAAAAGAAGATTAGATTCTTCTGGCAATGTCATCGAGGCAAAACAAGACGGAATTGGCCATACTAAGGTTAGTTTTTTAAAAGACTTCGACCTTTCATTTTCAGGTTCTACCGCTGATCCCATTGCAAGAATAAAGTCTCTGATCTCTGGTCTCATTTTATGTTTTTGTGATTCCTAATTGTTATTTTTTATCCCCAGATCGAAAAACCTCTACAGAAACATGGTGGAAGGTTGGAGCACAATGAAACATACTGTGGTTCCTGTTTTGGAGCTGAAGCGGTAAGCTTCCCTAAATCAATAATATTCTCCTACTTGCGACAATGGACTTGCAGTTGCAGTTGAAAATCTTCACAAAGTTCTTTAGTGTTGATTTAGTTATTTTACGTTTTAGTTTCTTCTGTGGTGGTGAAGTATTTTTTATCTTCTTTACACGTTGTGGTTGTCCTTTCTTACACTTGACAGACGGATGATGCTTGTTGTAATTCATGTGAGGAAGTTCGTGAAGCTTACCGAAAGAAAGGTTGGGCCCTCTCTGACCCTGAAGCAATCGACCAGGTACGCTGAAGGAAGTTGCCATACCTTTTTGTTGTTAATTTGAACTGGGATCTATTTGCCAAAGAAAAAAGTTGATTTATTTGAAGAAAGTATGGATACCCTTTTGATTTATTCACCTTCAGATATATTCTTATGATAAAAATACCCATTCCATCGCAGTGTAAAAGAGAAGGCTATATGCAAAAGGTCAAAGACGAAGAAGGTGAAGGTTGTAATGTTCACGGTTTCTTGGAAGTTAATAAAGTTGCTGGGAACTTTCATTTCATTCCTGGGCAAAGCTTTCATCAATCCGGTTTTCAATTTCATGATATGTTATTGTTCCAGCAAGGCAATTACAATGTAAGAGAAATTTTTAAAACTCGCTTTATAAGCTTGTATTTCAAGTGGGTCTTGACTCCATTATATCTCTATACAGATTAGCCACACGGTCAACAGGTTGGCCTTTGGGGATTTTTTCCCGGGAGTAGTGAACCCTCTAGATGGGTATAAACTTCTTTCCCAAGCCATTATTCGTGCCTGTTATCACTTTTTCAGTCATTTTATCTTCTAAAACATATTCTTGATTCTCAGTGTGCATTGGAATCAGGGGAGACAGAGTGGCATGTATCAATATTTCATTAAGGTTTGCCCCAAATTTACATTATTTCCATATAGGTAGTATTCTCACGTGGGACAATATTCTAGTTAAACATCTCTGTATAATCATCTGTGAGATTCCTAATTGGCTCATTGTTGCTCAGTTTACTGATAGAGAAGTGTGAAAACATCTTGCTTGTGGACATATAAAATATTTTCTCCTTCACTTTTAGCTTTTGCGTACTATAGAGATTGTAGAGTGTTTATGATAATTTTAGTGGTGTTGAATTTCAGGTGGTACCAAGCATATACACAGATGTTCACAAGAATACTATTCAGTCAAACCAGGTGAAACCACATCTTCAGATCTCTGTTAAACATCATAACATTTTATTTTTGTGTATTAACATGTGTAATTGTTTTTGGCAGTTCTCTGTAACAGAACATTTCCAAAACGCAGAAGCAAGTCGCATGCAAACCCCACCTGGTGTTTTCTTCTACTATGATCTTTCACCAATTAAGGTTTGTTTGGAGGGTTTTGCTATTGTATTGATAATAGTTAATAGAGAATGTGTCTCAAAACATTATAATTTTGGTTGTTAGGTAATTTTTGAGGAGCACCATGTTGAGTTCTTGCACTTCTTAACAAATGTTTGCGCTATAGTTGGAGGTTATCAAATAACATCTCTTCATCTAAGTAAACATATACTGATATGTTATCATCATTTTGAAAGTTAAACACTTTGATTTGCAGGCATCTTCACGGTATCGGGAATAGTAGATTCCTTCATATACCATGGACAACGAGCAATCAAGAAGAAAATGGAGATTGGCAAATTCAACTGAGTTGTTTGATATTCTTCCCACTTCCTTGATCAGAAACTGGAGGATCAGACGGGTTTTACAGTTACAAATTAGTTTTGAATCTGGCTACGAAAATGCAATAACTGATGAATGGAAATTTTGCAGTGTTGTAACAATATACAAGACTCGGAAACTTTTACTTTTGCCTTTCTTCACTATTCCTTATCTCTTGGGCCAGCGTAAAAGTGTGTAAAATGATGTCACCTCCAATTCAAACTTAATGTTTTTCTCCCGTTTGATTTGAGCTTATTTTGCTTCTACGACCACAAACATATTATAGTTGTCTCATTAACTCTACACATGACCGTAAATAATTTGGTCCCATTTCGCAATCGGTATAGTTTTTACTTTTTTTGTATGAGAATTATTAGCAGATTATTTCATAGTTGAAGATTTGAAATTAAGACGAGACATGATTATGAATTTCGCCTTTCGTTGTCCTATAGGTATTATGACTTGTAAGTGCGTGCAGTGTGTAATAGAACTATCCGGTTATGTTACCGGATAAGTTAATTTTGGTATAGGTTTGGTTTAGTGACATTTTCGATACTTGTATATATACTGTACATTTCGTTTATAATTGAATAAGAGAAGAAATTATACACAACAAATTTTGTTTTCTTCATCTTTTCTCTTCTCTGTAATATGGTATCAGAGTTATCTTCATAACTTCTTCAATCAATTTTTCCGTTTCTAAGCTTCATATTCTACTCTTTGATTCACAATCTCAACTTCGATTAACTCAATTTCTTTGAAAATATTGAAAATCTCGAAAGTTCCTTGTCGATCTATTGATCTACATACCAGAATGGCATATGCGAGTCGACGTGTGAATCGGTCTCCTAGCTCATCAGCTTCTCCTTCGCGATCTCCTCCGATGACGACCTCTCGTACCGTTCGTCGTTCGCGTACTCAGAAACGAGATGATTCTCCGGATTCATCTGATTCACCATTGTTCCTTCATAATTCCGATCATCCAGGTTTGAAAATTGTATCTATTTGTCTTGATGGAACAAATTATGATGATTGTAGTGTAGCAATGAAAATCTTTCTTGATGCTAAGAATAAGATAGGTTTTATTGATGGCTCGTTAGTTCGTCCTCTGACTCAAGATAAGTTTCGTTTCTGGTCTCGATGTAATTCCATGGTTAAATCTTGGATTATGAACTCTGTTTCTCCTCAAATATATAACAGTACTTTGAGAATTGATAATGATGTTATCTCTATGGAAGATTTCATATGACAAACTTGCTTAGGACTTTTAGTCTGACTCAGGAGCTTCAAGATCTACGTCAAGGCTCTCTCTCTTTGTCAGATTATTACACTCAACTTAAGATTCTATGGGATCAACTTGAAGGCTCAGAGGAACCTGATGATCCTTGTAATTGTGGCAAGTCTGCTCGTCTACATCTCAAGGCAGAGAGAGCTAAGATCGTCAAGTTTTTGGCTGCTCTCAATGATTCATATTCAATCATTCGTAGACAAATCATTGCCAAGAAAGCTCTTCCAAGCTTGGTTGAGGTATATCACATTCTGGATCAGGATGATAGCCAAAAAGGATTCTCCAACGTTATTGCTCTTGCGGTTGTGTTTCAGACTTCTCTACCTTCTTATGTTTCTGGTGACTCTATTGTGAACTATGTTCAACAATGTCCCAACAAAGGTAGACCTATATGCTTTTTTTGCAACTGTGTTGAACATATTGTTGAGAAATGTTACAGGAAACATGGTTTTCCTCCTGGATTTGTTTCTAAGAATAAATCCTCTGAAGAGAATTCTAAATCTTCTCAGTCTCCACAATTAGTTTCTAATGTTGTAGCTGCCTTGTCACTGGAGATTCATCATTTGATAATTTGATTAGAAATCTCTCTCCATAGCAAATCCAAAGTTCCATTGCCATTTTCAGCTCCAAACTACAGAACTTTGGTTCTCATTCAATCAGTATTGAGGCTAGTTCTTCCTCAAATGTCATGGCTCCTTCTAGTATCTCCTTTTCTCCCCCAACCTTTAATTTTGTTGGGATTTTGGCAGTTTCAAATCATTCTCTGGCTCCTAATGCTTGGGTTGTGGATTATGGAGCTACACATCATGTTACTCATGATAAGCATTTATTCAAATCTTTGAATACTTCTATTGTGAGTTCTGTTAATTTGCCTACTAGTTCTAGGGTAAAGATCAGTGGTGTTGGTGTGATTCAACTGAATAAAGACATTGTTCTTCACAATGTTCTGTACATTCCTGAATTTTGTTTGAATCTTATAAGTGTTAGTTCCTTAACTACTACACTTGGTTTGCGAGTTTGGTTTGATGTCTCTTGCTGTGAAATGCAAGAACCTATCTTGGCAACGAGGATTGGTCAGCGTGATAGGATTGGGAATCTTTATATGCTATAAGCTCACACTAGTTCAGTAGCAGTGAATGCAGTGGTGGATATTGGTTTGTGGCACAGACGTTTAGGACATCCATCTTATTCAAGATTGGATAACATATCAGATACTCTCAAGACTAATTCCCAGAAGAATAAAGGACATTCTTATTGTCATGTTTGTCATCTTGCTAAACTTAAAAAGTTGTCGTTTCCTTCTTCCAATTATATGTGTAATACAAACCTAGAATTATTACATATTGATATATGGGGACCATTTTCTGTTGAAACCATTGAAGGATTTCGGTATTTTCTTACTATAGTCGATGATCATTCAAGAGCAACATGAGTTTTTCTGCTCAAAAGTAAACATGATGTTCTTCAAGTGTTTCATGCTTTCATTACTCAAGTTGAACAACAATATGATCTTAAAGTCAAGTCAGTACATTCAGATAATGCAAAGGAACTGATGTTTATTAAATCTTTTAGGCTGAAGGGGATTGTTTCTTTCCACTTTTGTTTGGAGACACGAGAGCAAAACTCAGTTGTGGAGAGTAAACATCAACATAATTTAAATATTGCAAGGGCTTTGATGTTTCAATCCAAGGTATCGTTGAGCTATTGGGGTGATTGTATATTGACTTCTGTGTTTCTCATTAACATGACACCTTAGTTATTACACAGCAAGACTCCTTTTAAACTTCTCACTAGCAAGAAACCTGATTATTCACAACTTCGAACCTTTGGTTGTCTCTCTTATGGCTCTACTTCTCCTAAGTCTTGCCATAAATTTCAACCTCATGCTCGTGCTTGTATTTTTCTTGGTTATCCTTCAGGGATCAAAGGTTACAAGCTTATGGATCTTCAGAGTAATACTGTTTTCATCTCTAGGAAGGTAATTTTCCATGAATATGTGTTCCCTCTTGATTTTGGTCATGAAACTGCAGACAAAATGGATTTCTTTACACCATAAGATTATTTGCCTTCAGGTACCATCACTCCTTCTTTTAAACACCCTCCCATTTCTCCATCTTCTACTCTTCCATCAGAAATTTCTTCTAAGCGGGCCACTAAACTTCCTGTTCATCTTAATGATTATCATTGTTATTCTCTTCCAAATGACGTTTCTCATCCGATTTCATCCACTTTATCTTATTCTCATATTTCTTCTCCTCATATGTTGTACATCAACAACATTACTCAAATACCAATCCCACTAAACTATTATGAGGCATAGAAATCTAAGATGTGGTGTGAGGCTGTTGAGACAAAACTTAATGCAATGGAAAATACTAATGCTTGAGACATTACTTCTCTTCCAAAAGGGAAGAAAGCTGTGGAATGTAAATGGGTTTTCACAATAAAATTTCATGCCGATGGAAGTTTTGAAAGATAGAAGGCTCGATTGCTTGCCAAAGGGTATACACAAAAGGAGGGACTGGATTATACTGAGACATTCTCTCTTGTTGCCAAGATGGCCACTGTAAAACTTCTTCTTAAGGTATATGCTTCAAAGCATTGGTTTTTGAAACAACTTGATATCTCTAATGCTTTCTTGAATGGTGACTTAGAGGAAGAAGTTTACATGTGCTTACATGAAGGCTATGCAGAGAGAAAGGGGGACTCTATTTCTAGCAATGTTGTTTGTCGGTTGAAGAAATCTATCTATGGGTTAAAACAGGCCTCTCGAGAATGGTTTTTGAAATTTTCTTCTACATTATTGGATCTTGGTTTCACTAAAGGTTGATGTGATCATACTTTTTTTGTGAAAGCCTCTGCTGGTGATATAGTGGTTGCTAGTACTACAGAGGAAGCTGTTAGTTTACTCATTGCTGCTCTTCAAGCTCGGTTTAAATTGCGTGATCTTGGTCCTCTCAAATTCTTCTTAGGATTAGAGGTTGCACGCACATCCTCTGGTATATCTCTCTGTCAAAGAAAATATACTTTAGAACTTCTTACTTCTACTGGAATGCTTGCTTGTAAACCGTCAAGTGTTCCCATGACTCCCAATCTCAAACTCTCTAAATCTGATGGTGACTTACTTCCTGATGTTAAGTCTTACAGAAGTCTAGTTGGCAGGCTCATGTATTTTTGCATCATGTGCCCTGACATCTTATTCGCTATGAATAAACTTTGCCAATATCCATCTGCTCCAAGATCCTCCATTTACAGGCAGTCTATAAGGTCTTGGCGTATTTAAAAGGATCAGTTGGTAAGGGTTCATTATATTCTGCTCATTCTGATTTAACATTGAAAGGTTATGCGGATGCAGATTGGGCTGCCTGTCAGGATAGTCGTCGATCTACTACTGGTTTTGCTATGTTCTTAGGTTCCTATCTTATCACTTGGAGTCTAAGAAGTAACCTACAGTCTCCAGGTCGTCTACTGAACCAGAGGACCGTGCTCTTGCTCTTGCTACTTGTGAGTTGATGTGGCTTGTTACTATGCTCTTGGATTTACACATTATTTTACCTAGTTTGCTTGTTCTCTTCTCTGACAGTACAACAGCCATCTCCATTGCTTCAAATCATGTTTTCCACGAGAGAATTAAACATGTCAAGGTGGACAATCATACGATTCGAGAAAGGCTTGATAAAGGTTTGATGAAGCTCTTACACGTCAATACTACTCATAAGGTTGCTGATACTCTTACCAAACCTTTGTTTCCTCATCAATTTGAGTTTTTGCAATCCAAGATGTGCCTTCAAAACATTTTCTTATAGCACATCTTGAGGGGGACTAATAGAACTATCCAGTTATGTTACCAGTTAAGTTAATTTTGGTATAGGTTTGGTTTAGTGACATTTTCGATACTTGTATATATACTGTACATTTTGTTTATGATTGAATAAGAGAAGAATTCAATATCAACCAAAAATATTGTACACTTCATCTTTTCTCTTCTTTGTAATAGTGTGCCTTTGCGTAAACAAAAATTCAATATCAACCAAAAATATAGTATTGTTAATTTTCTAATGGTTTATCGGTCTAATTACGCATAAAGTTTTCTATATAACTATTACCTATAGTTTGGGGGTCTGTATAATTGCACACAAACTATATACCAACTTAACAATTTAGACATGTTGAAATTGCTTGGTTCTAGGCCAGTTTACGATACCAATATATAACTGGATGGAATGTATTATTTTAAATGGAATGTATTATTTTAGACATGTTGTTGAAATTGCTTGGTTTTATGCCGGTTTAATGTATAATGAAGCTTAGTTAAATGAATGATTTTTTGGTGTAGCTTAAAGATGACAAACATGTTTTCAAATGGGTGGATGAAGCAATAATCAGTGAAATTGGTATACTGGTACCGAAAATTGAGAGTTTGGATTCGAAAATGGTGAGTCTTCATCAAGAGCTAACCACTTCATGATTGGAACTTGAAAATAGACAAATAGAGTTTGATACTAACATTTTGGAAAGAGTTGATTCAGTTGTAATGGATGCTAGGGCTTGGATGAAGAAGTTGGTTGTTCTACAAATTGTGATAGTTGTAGTTGATGTATTAGCTTCAGAATTGTAGCATGAAATAGGATGCAATGTGTCTGTTAGTTTGTTTATGTTAGAAAGCATGAAATATGACACAGTGTGGTTGTTCATTGTGGTTGTAATGTGTTATGTTAAAGCTTTTGTTTGTTCAATTGGTTATTGTTCATTGATTCATTGTTTGACATCATTATTCATTGAGTTTAATAAAAGATAATAGAGCAAAAGCATAATGATTCATTGAGTTTAACATTGTTTACATTTTCTTAATCCGACTAAGACAAACTTGCAATGACTTTCACAAAAAATTACGACCAACTACATTGACTCATTGGTTATGATGGTTGGTCTTGACTGGACTCCACCACAGCTATCTGACTTTGACTTGATTCACCTGTAGAGGAATTCATAAACAATGAAAAATTTAGTCAGGTGCACCATAAGTTTTGCAACCAAATAAAAAAAAGCAAGGACTTATTGCATACCTTATGAAACCGAGAATTGTGGCCAGGTGCACCACAAGTCATGCAATGCATTATCCTTCTTTGACTTGGCTGTTGTTTCTTTGTTGGAGACTTGTTGACTCCTTTCTTTTTGTTATCTTCCTTTGGACGACCTGATATTGAAGGTGTGCATGGCTTATGCACATTTGGGCCAGTTGTAGATGGCCAAAAAGCAGGTCCTCTCAATGGTACAAGTCCCTCTTGATACATCCTTCTCCATGTAGAAGCTCTGAACCCGTCAGCAACAAATTAATGAGGCTTTAGTTGCTTGAAGATGATCACAGCATAAGCATGCTCACAAGGAATCCCACAGATGTCAAACTTCCTACATGAGCATATTCTTCCCTCCAAGTTGACTCTATAAGATGAACCAGATCTCAGCACCTCATAGATACAATTTGTGCTTCTAAGTACAGAACAAGCAGCATCATTATCGAGTTCTTTAGCCAAGAATTCTTCTTTAATAAGGTGTGCACAGTCCGTTGTGATTGGTTGCAACCTCATATCTCTTATCTATTCGAACCATGGCTAATCGCCTTATTGTCTCCAACATGGGGACAAATGCCTTTTCTCGTGCCTTGACAATGGAAGCATTGAAGGACTCCACAGAGATGTTTTCCACATCTTCACAGCAATTACCAAGCATATAAAAAGCCCTACACCAAGTAGTGTGATTTGTCTTCAATATGTCTGCATATACTTTAATGTCATACTCCAAAATGCGGCCTAATGTCCGAGCATACTCTGCTTCATTGTAATTCCAACCTAGGGACCAAACAAGTGGTTTCATGTATGGCTTCTTGCCATGCTTCTTCTAACACATATCTAACACACATCTGATGTTCAACCATTAAAATCTCAAGTTGTACAGCTCTAATTGATCCCTAACTCACAATAAACACATGTGAACACCTTTTAAAGAGGTCAAACAAACACATTAAAAAAATCAGAACCATGTGAAAGTACTACAAAATAGACAAAACCATGTGAAGGTATTACATTTTTTCTGTCAACCTTTATCTTCCTTATAAACCACATCCAATTATCTATGTTCTCCACTTGAACACAACCCCAAGCAATCGGATAAATTTGATTGTTTCCATCTTTTCCTAAAGCTACAAGCAACTCTCCTCTCATTTTTCCTCTTAGAAAGCATCCATCAATCCCTATCAAACGTCTACATGTATTTTTCCAAGTCCTACTAAGTTGTTCAAAGCAGACACAAAATCTGCTAAAAACATCTTGACCGACTTGATTACTCACTGTCTCAATCTCCACAGTTGAGTTTGGATTGCCATAAAGGATTTCAGCTCCATAATCTCTGAGACGAGCAAACTGATCGTCATACTCAATTTCAATCCACCTCAGTGCTTTCTTTCTTGCAGCTTGACATTGATGCATTGATACTCTTACTTTCCACTTGCTTTTATCAATTCCTCCATCTCTTATACTTAGGTTCATCTCTTATACGCCACGTACAACCCCTACCACCAAGACATTTGAACGCACATTTGGTTTTATCGTACATGTACTGCCTGAGGTTATACCCAGTCTTGATTACATAATTTGCAATAACTTCTTTGAAATCAGTGACATTAAAGAAAACCATCTATTTTGAGAGCAAAACATCTTGACATCTGAAGTTCTCTCTATTCTTTTGTCTATGTGAAGAACGGCCCACATCTTCACGACCTACATCTTCTTCGTCGTCGGCTTCCCAATACTCATCGTCTTCATCATCGTCTATTTCATGCACCACATTGTGTGTGATTCGAGATTCATCACGAAACTCCAGCAGTTCCCTCTCTACTTGGTTCACGTTTCTCTCGTACTCCTCCTCGTCATCAGATCTCTCAACACCGTCTTCATCAGAACACTCTTTATTGACCAGAACCAACTGGAGCGATTCCTCATCAAAAGGCATTATCTCCATCGATTATCTCTTCTCGCACTTTGTTTCTTCGTGATTTATAGGGTTTGTCAAGTTAAGAAGAAACACAATTGCACCTTGTCTCTAAACCAATGATAAACGGGTCGAAATTAATCTAATTGGGTATTAAATTGGTTTACCACCAGCTAATGCATTTTTGTAATCGTAAACCAGTTTAATTAAATTGTAATCAACTAGATTTGTGCGAATTTAATTATTTATTACTTAAAGTTCATTTCTTTATGAATGTCAAAGTTAAGCTGCAATTAAAAGTTTTCCACCCAATTAGATGCAATTGTACATACCTCAAAACTATAGGTACATCTATTATATGGAAAATTTCAGATGGAATTAGACCGACAACCCATTTCTAATCGGTCTTTAATAAGTTAATTATAAGAATTTCACATTGGCGACTGGTGAGTGATGAGCGAGCACCTTATACGAAATTCTCTCTCTCTCAATCTGAATTAATTAAAATCCATATTAAGGTAAAAGTGTTTAATTGCGGCAATTCAGATTCAAGTTAAAGCTAAAAGAAACTTTGAATTGCAAATGACATATAGCCTAGTGGCATGCGGTAAGTCTATTTAAGACAGCGCATTTGCATAACGCAGGATCGAATCCTCTTGCCTATATTATATAGAAATTTGGCTATTGTACAAGTCAATTGTGGCCCAATATAATCTACCGTTTGGAAGGAAAACTTTGAATTAAGGCAACTACAAAATATAATTAAGAAAAAAAAGTTACATACAATCTCGCACGGTCGAGCAGGACAAAAAAACCAGCCTGGACCGACGCAGAGACTAATAATATATTACATAAAGGTACATACACTTATTTATATTAACACAAAAGTCTCTGCAATGACCAAAAACTCCATTGCAAGAGATCTCTAGTATTCCTAAAGTACCCTTATGGCATACACTAATTTACAAGACTGGAAGACTGAAGAATCGAGTCCCAATCGATCTCGTAAGATGGATACTTCTCCAACGCAGAGTTCTCGTTCCACGGCGCCTGAATCTCCTCCTCCGTATCGGCGAACGTTAGATCCGACAGAGGTGAAGAAGCTCCTCCAGATCCGCAGCTCTCCGTTAACGGCGGGGAAGATCCAGCGCTAGAGTAATCCTCTGATTTGGCTCCCTCTACCAGATCTGAACACGAATTAACCTCCGGTTGTTTCGCGGTTACGGAACGTTTCCGGGAAGATTTCTTCGTTGATTTCCCCTGTTTCTGCGTCTCGGCCAAGCTCTGACAAATAGCTTCGAGCTTAGCGTCAACTGAGGATTGAAGAGGTTGATATTCGCCGATGTTCGATCCATCATGACGAAGATTAGGGAAATTAAGCCGGGCGAAATCGCCGCGGAGCTTATACGCCGCCTTGTCGTAGGCTAACGCAGCTTCCTCCGCCGTGTCGAATGTTCCGAGCCAGAGCCGAGTTCGATTTCTCGGTAAACGAATCTCAGCCACCCATTTTCCCCAGTGACGTTGTCTCACTCCTCTGTAAAGCTTCGTCGGTTTAGGCGCGGAACCACCGGTTTGCTTCATCGAGACCGGTTTAACACTAAGCAGGTTGGAGAATGACTGGATCTGATTGAGATCCGACCCGTATGAAATCGGTTGGGTTAAGGAAGTGGAGTAGACATTAGGGACGAAGGAAGAGAAAGAAGGAGGAAACGCAAACGCAAACGCGGATGATGAATCATCGGAAGGGCTTTTGATAAAAGGTAAAAGCGCTTCCATTAATTCACCTCCGAATGAATCAGATTGCTGAAGCGTTCTGCTACCGTAGAAATCCATAGAAGTTGCCATATTTTTTTCTAAAAATTCTGAATTAAAATAAAATAAAATCCAAGAAACCTTTCCAGTTCTTATCAAAATTAAAGATCAGGATTTTTTCAAGTAAATCGAAAAAAGGAGGTTTAAAATAAACAACCTCTTCGAAGATCTGAGAGGAGGGAACAAAAAAATACCCTCACAAACGATCTAATTAAAGAAAAACCAAAAAAGATCAAATAAAAAAGATTGATCTCTTTCTGAAAATACCTGGCTTTCAATGAAATCAACAAATAATGAAAAACGAAGGCTCAAAAGTTTGATTTGTTGTGAAAATAATTAATCAAAACCATTCAAACACAAACTCAGAAATCGTTTCGTTTTTTTTTGTTTCTTCTTGGCGAAAGATGGATTATAAACAGAAAGAAAGCAAAGAGCCGGGAAATAAACAGATCAAAGAAGGGGGAATTTGCACAAAAAGGAAAACAGCTTTTTTGTATGGGAGAAGGCACTCAGTTTTTGGAAGTGAATAACTCTCAGCCTCACCGATACACTTATCACATTTGCTTCGCTCTCCTTTTTATAGGAGGCGTGGCGTGTCCTCTTACCATTTTACACTTCTTTTCTCTTTTTTCTTTTTCTTTTCTCCTCCTCCAATTTCTCAAAATTACTAATCTGCATATATACTTTTTCTCTTCCACCATTATTATTTTTCTCTATTATATAACTTCTTTATATTAATATTTTATAAATTATTATATCTAATATAATATAATTTTATAATTTCACTAAATTAATAAAAATATATTATTTTATTATAGTTCTAACTGTACTAATTTATAGCAAATGACATCAAGTCAGCCTGTCTATAGAAATTTGACTATTAGACTGACCAGTTGTGGTCCAATATAATAGGTCGTTGATAGAAAAAACATATTAATTTATAAAATTTTAACTGTATATATATTCTCTAAATCCAATTGTCAAAACAGATAAAAATGGTAAATAATAGTATAAAATAATTAAAATAGATAAAATAACGGTAAAAACAACAATACCAACAAACAAAAAAATATATAAATGGTAAATGATTTGTAATCGAATCCTATATTGATTTTAATTCACTCTCTTAGTTAATTCTACGCTGATAATATAACTTGTACAAGTTAAAATGATTCTACAAGTTGATTCTATACTAGAAGTGTTTTAATTGTCCAAATATAATTTGATGGAGAATCATTTCCATAATGTAATTTTATTTTATTCTATTCTACTACGTTCACACCAGCTTTTATGGGACGTATCTTCCATGTGCATAGGAAGTTTTACAATTGAAAATCAGTGGATGTACACAATCCCTCGAATTTTAAAATTTTAATTTATCTATTCTTCTCAAAGTAGGTTATTAAAATTTGAGTGATTCAAAATGATCAACTTAAAAGTCCACCTAATCGAGTACATAACACTAAGTGGATAGGAATACAGTAATACTAAAAATCCACCTAGACGTTAAGTAAAATGAAAATTTGCATAGAAATTTTATGAGAAAGAAAGCATCTAAACAAAAATGAGAGAAAATTAAGAAGGAGGTCACTCATATTAATAATAGTACATATGAATAGAACCTGAGTTGAAATGTAGTAGTATGAAATAAAGAAATTATCAGAAGATGCCAAAAATGTGACGCACGTAGACTTGATGATTGTTGAGCAATAATTTAAGGGTCACAATGCAATGATGACAATGTTAATGGGTGGTTTAGACTTTTGTTTACATAATTACATAAATTATTCAAAATTAAAAAAAGGCTCTAGAGAAGTTATAATGAATGGTGGAGAACTTCTCATATGTCAATTCCGGTTTATGTCATCTATTTTATTAATTAGTAATTTAGAACTATTAAACATTTCGAGTCCGATTAGTAACCATTTAAAACGACTATTTGAATTTTCAAATAAACAGTTGAATCGAATATCATTTGAAAATAACTGTTTGAAAATAATAATTTGTAAAGTAGATTTTCAAATGAAAGCTGTTTGCATATTAATGTTAATTAGTAATACAGCATCAATTAAATAATGTAATAAAATTAGTATTAAAATTTGATTTGAAATAGTTATACTAAAAACTATGCAATAACATATAGTTTAACATTTTTGGTATACCAACTAAATAACATTTACTATGTTTAAAATAATATTATCATATTAGCAACTGATGATTTTTTAAATGTATATGAATGATTTTTTTTTGAACAATAATATAAATCATATACTCTTTCTTATATTATAATCATGCGTAAAATACAGAAATAAATAATTGTTTGTAAATACAAACGATAATCATATTCCAAACTACTATTTGAAAAAATCATTTATAAAAGGTCATATCAAACAAAATACTGATTAATAACAAAAATTTTACAAACGACTTTTTAAAAATAACCAATCAAAACCTTTAATCATCTTTCTTACGGTAGTATCGAGTGGCCTAACTTAAATTATGTCTTCTTGTGATCTTGTACAATCAATACAACGTCAATTTAACGCAAATTGCAAAGGTTGAGAAGATCACGGTACCGTAAATTCTTAGAATTTAACAAAATGATTACTCTGGTTTCGTATTCACTTAGCAATTCCAACAATATTATTCGACATTAATTAAATGGTTTATTGATTATTAGCCTAGTAATGTACTATCATGATTGTTCTATTACTTAAAAAAATAAAAAGAGAAAACGCGGGAAAGGAGGCATCCATGTGGATGGCTCGTGGTCTTGTTACCAATTCACCATTACGATGCTTATCTATCGGTTTCACATTCATTTTTTAATATTTCTTATAATTTGCTTGCTTTGTTAACTTTGGTTACGTCTAATTACTTTTCTATAAGCTATATCAACAATGGCCAACATTCAGTGTTTATATATGTATCTTTGTTTGATAAAGTGATCAACTTTGAGAATTAACATCTATATTTCAAATATTTATGTAACTACAGAAATTGAGTTTATCATTTTACAAGTTGGAGATTGACAATCAATTTAGCACCAAAATACGTGTAAGGTCATCGTGAATAAAGGAATTAGCTAGAAGTAGCTAGTTATATAGTAAAATCGAAAAAAAGAAGAAGTCATAAGCAACAAAATCTTATACGCATAACCGTAAGCCGAGCGTGTATAGAGAGCAAACAAAATAGTCAACTGCAATCATTATTCAACTCTTACCTGTCTTTTCTCTTTTCTTTTACTTTTGTTGTTGTTGTTCATATTTTAGTCAATAATTCAGTACTCTCGAGATGATTCTCTGACTTTTTAAAACTTACTTTTTGGGGGCAGAGGTAAATGACTTATATTGTTTATATTGTTTCCTTAATTTCTGTCTATAACTAGTCGGTTGATACATTGCATCTACATCAAGTCATTTTTCAAGGAATTTTTGAGAAAATATATAAATTTTCAAAGAAAAAGGTAGATCCGATATGTGACTAAAGACGGGTCAAAGAAAAGAAAAGTAGGTGGATCCGATTGAATATTTGCTTTTTGGAATATGAACTTTTGCAATTTAATGCTCTTCACGCGGTTTCCGTGAAACGCGTCCGTAGAAAATCAAATAATCGTTTAGAAATATGCCAAGTGTAGACGATCAAAGGTCTGTTTTGTACTGTTATCCGACCAATCTCACCTTTTGGCTCCACTTTCGTCTTTGGCCTCTTGACTTTGAACTTTCTAAGGATCTTACTTCTATTTTTTCATCTAAATTTCTTTATTTATTGTACTATATAAATAAAAATTACTACTATATTAGTCGACAAATTGGTAAAATACAAATGCATGTGGAAATGTGTATGGGGTGAAGTGAACTTACGCAAAAACAAGTTTTACTAAATTAATAAATTCAAGGAGCAGTGGCACGTTGTTTTGCAATGGAAAGAGGAATTGCATGTGGATTTTAGGTGAACTTGTCTCCTTTAGTTTTTGCATGACATTTTGCATTTGCTCCTTTACAATTCATCTGTAGACTCTGATACAAATTAATTATTTTTCAGGAGACAATGAAACTCATCTGGATGTTCTAGTCATCGACATTATGACCAATTAATGTTGATCCCCATCAACTAAAATTCATAACTAAAAGCTCAACTACAAAACAGCGACTTAGAAAGAAATCCAAAACAATAATTTTTTTTTAAAAAAACCTACTATAGTGAGGTTGGACCAAAAGAAAAGAACAAATATAATGGGCATGTGGAAAACAGATCTTAATGGGCTATAATACTAGGCCCATTAATACTGCGATATACCCAATTTATTTATATGAAATAAATATAAGATAAATAATTTTCGTTTAGATTAAAAATGGGATAGGTGAAATTGCTTCATAACTAAGTCAAAACTATTAGGTTAATAAATAAATTTTAAATATAAGTTCAATCAAAATTATATTTTTAAGAGAAATTATTTGCTTTTAGATTAAAAATAGGTTTTTTTCTATTTTTTTGCCGTCAAAGTTATTCATTCAATAGCAAATGGCTCTTAACCTAATGTCGGTAAGTCCACATAAGTCAGCTCATTTGCACAACCAGAGATCGAATCCCCCTGCCTACATTATGTAGGAATTTGGCTATTGGACCAGCCAATTGTGGCCCAACATAATTTGTCGTTGACAAAAAAAAAATTATTCATTCAATGTGTGCAATGGGCTATAGTATTACATATGATGCAAAAACA